>JBBPBX010002888.1:0-27336 GCA_038048925.1 Garcialebias charrua
TCTTATAGGAGGACCCCACGTTGTTTGCAGACAAACTGAATATTTAATAAGTAATACTTTTATGTTTGTAAATTTAATGAAAGAAAAACTTTAAAAATTTGAGGACCAAATTTAACCAAATTGTTTTCAAGTCTGTAGTTTATTGTAAAAGCAGTTCCAAAGATCACAGTGTGATGTTTTGCAACATTATCAAGAACCTTGTGCATAACTAACAAATAAAAGATGTTTTAAGACATCGTTATTGTAAAAATCTATACTAAAATGGAAAATACATGGGTTTAAAGCAGGCAGAGAAGGCAACAAGGTAGGATTATTAATTAGGTTTAAAAATTATAGCTCATGAGGTATCTCATTAGAGCATGACATCCCTCCCCAACATTCTGTCAAAGCCTTTATTGTGTTATTCTTCTAGTGGTGGCTAGTAAATAGCTTGAGGGAACACTACCGCCACCAGGTGGTAAGACGAGTGGGATTCTGGACCCCGCCCACAGAACGAGTATAGAAGTGTAATGGAAACACAACCACACGTGAGCTGATCCGAACTGAACCAATCTGATCCGATCTGCACCGAGCAAGTGGAAAAGGAGCATTAGACAATGACAGTTTCATCTCCTCGAACTTTTTCATGTCCCCATCTGTTTTCACCGGGACTTGTTCTGTCTCGGAGCTAAATAACAAACTGTCACTCAGATCAACGTCATTCTCTTTCTCCTCCTCCTGTTGACCTTTATGAGCCACCCGCGTAACCGCACACAACGTAAATATGTAAGGAAATGCGCGAGCCAGTTCATCTGGTCAAGAGCAAAGTACTGGGACGGGTGTCACTCTGGAGTGACTAACACTGGACCTCCAGCTAAATCATTATCCATAATCATGGAGATGCCTGCTATAGGAAAACTGAGGTGCAGTCCCACCACAGCATCTCCTGAACACAACTCTGAGTGAACCACAACCCTACACAAAAGGACATTAAAATCCTGCATGCTAAAACCATGAACAGGTATTTTAGCTTCAATATTAGTAATTTCCTCTAAGGGCAAAACACCATCTAAGATAAATGACTGAGAAGTGGCTATGTCACGCAATATTTTGATAGGTACCTTTTTACCAGAACGAAACACGGAGACAAATCCATCCATGATAAAAGGTCAAGAATCAGCATTCTCAGAAGGATCTGTTGTGGATGAAAACATAACGTCGTTCAATGTTTTAATCAGAACCACCGGTTTTGAGTCTCTTTTTTTAATTTAGGGCAATTTGGAATAATGTGTCCATTCTGTTTACAATAAAAACACACCACATCATCCTTTGAAATCATCTGACGATCAAACAACGCTCCACCTCCATTACGCACCACAGGCGCACTTGAGGCATTGTGAGCCGCAGCGGGTACACTCGGCTTCCCGTTACTTTTAGATCTGTCAAAGTTAGGATGCTCAAAACTAGTTTTGTGCGTCAACATATATTCGTCAACAAGAACTGCTGCCTTAGAAACCTCTAAAACCTTATTTTCATTTAAATAAGTGGCAATTTTCTTAGGCAAGCAATTTTTAAAATCTAACAAAATCAGCTGCTTGAGCTGAGCAAAGTTGTCCACATTATTAGCAGAGCACCAACGATCAAAAAGAATCTCCTTCTCTCTGACAAACTCTGTATAAGTCTGATTATACAGTTTTCTTAATTTACGGAATTTCTGACGGTAAGCCTCCAGCACCAATTCATAAGCCCGTAAAATAGCTTGTTTCACTTTTTCAAAATCAACGCTGTCTGTCACAGAAAGAGAAGCATAAGCATCTTGCGCTTTCCCTTTTAAAACACATTGTAACATTAACGTCCAAACATTCTCGGGCCATTTAAGTGTGAGCGTTACTCTTTCAAACACAGTAAAATACTTGTCAACATCACGCTCATTAAATGAGAGTGATGTTGACAAGTGATGTCAGCCGCCATTTACCATTAAATGGCGGCACAAATCGAACATGTTTACTTACGTCAAAGTCACGAGTATGCGGCTGAGAAGGATTAACACCATGTTCTAATTCTTTCAGACGAACCTCAGCCTGCAACTCCAAAATAAAGTTATTTTTCTCTTAAAGCAGCTTGACTTTCAAGCTCCTTTTCCTTTAAAGGTGCTATGTGTAACTTTCTGTTGAGCACAGAACTTATAAATATTTTCACAGGCAAAGCATTCTGATCCCTCCCCCTCAGAGCCATATATGGCTCTGCTCCCCCTGGCCCTGCTGAAATTCAAATTCAAGCTCTGTTTTTATTGGCTGATTCAAATTCAAGCTCTGTTTTTATTGGCTGGTTACAAACTCTGTTTTTATTGGCTGGTTAACGGCGGGTCACTCTGTGTTTTTAGTGTTTTTATAAATGCTGATAGAGAAGCAAGGGGACTATAGTTTTTTTCAGAGATTACTTTGTCTAACACCAGTCTGTCAGTAGATAGTGACAGAGTGAAGAAATATGTTAAAAATATATTGTTAGAAACGTTACAGATTGCACTACAAAGTTACATAGTGCATCTTTAAAGCAATCTGACTCATTTCTACTTCAAGTTCCCGTAAACGCACCTGATCATCCATCTCAGAAGTTCTAAATGGAGACCCTACCGGATTCTTAGGAAAAATTGCAGCAGGAAAAATCCAAATCTGAACTAACCCTGTCAACAATTCCCATTTGATTGTTCCTCTTTTAACAGAAACTTTAAAATGGTCTGCCACACACACAGCAGCTGTTCTTTTGTACAGGTATTTAAGGTATCCAATGTGGGCTGTTCAATAAAACTTTCAAGGTCAAACTCCATGGTTATAGACCAACAAAACAATTAAACAGTTATCCACCAAAACCTTCTGCACATTCTGACAAATGCAATTAGAGCACAGCACGCGCCAGCTACGCTAGAAAGAAACAAACGCAGAATGCACAGCTGACAGCACTCTAAATAATTTGCTCCAAACTTGCTAAAAACAAGCCTTCAATAAATATGAGGTAACAAATAACAAAATTAGTTTTGACGAGCCCCCAATAAATATGTTATGTCCCTCTTGAATACAACATATTTAGTGGACACAAGACAAAAAGAAGGTTTAACAAAAGTTAATTTTTCAGCTTTTTTATCTCAGGCTGCGGGCAAGGTCCTCGCAGCTGGCTCCCTTCTGTGGAGAAAAATGAAAAGCACAGGAGCTCACCTTCTATTTACCTCGTGTCACAAATAAAACAAAGTATTTAAATGAAAGTTGGACCTGATGAGTCTGCCAAAATTAACATAACGACACCATAGAGGGCCAACCCGGGTAAGGCCGTCGAAGACTCTAGAAGCATCGAACTAACGGTTTTAAAAACTCCCAGCTATGATGTAGGAATGAAAAAATGGGACTACCAAACTCACCAGGCCAGAGAAAACCCTTGTAAAAGAAAAACAGCAAAAATGCACGTCCAGCAACTCCAGCTGGCTTTCCACGGCCAGTCACACAACTGCTGCTGGTTTTCACTAGAGCTCACACGAGCAAGCACCTGCTCAAAACACACACTTCTAGTCAGCACAAGAGCTGACACGAGCAAGCACATGCTCAAGTCACAACTCCCTTAGGAGCGATAACAAAACGGCCAGGGTGGGCGAAGAACACACCTGATCACAACACACTACTCCACAAACTCCTCTTCCTTTCACCAAACCCCCGCACTCTGCAGATCTCTGCCCAACATATTTATAGGCGGGCTCAACAGCGTAGTCCAAAAAGTGGATTAATCAAGCCTAATTTAAATCAGGCTTTTAAAAAGGTGTTTTTACCAGTGCGGCCTGGGATGGCAGCCAACATAAACAAGGCATACTGGGGCTAAAATAACAATGTACCCTGGCACATAACATACACCATATGGCCCAACTCACTAGCAGGTGGTGATCAGTTGACATCTCAGCTCCTCTCTTGACGCAAGTGTCCAAAACAAATGACTGCAAATCAGATGACATGACAAAGTCAATCATTGATCTACAACCTAGTGCATCCTGGTGCCCAATGCACTTATGGACACCCTTATGTTCGAACATGGTCTTCATGATGGACAAACTATGACTAGCACAGAAGTCCAACAACAGAACACCACTCGAGTTCAGATCAGAGAGGCCGTTCCTCACAATCACGTCCCTCCAGGTCACACTGTCATTACCCACTTGTGCATTGAAGGCCCCCAGCAGAATAAAGGCGTCCCCCAGCTGGCGACCCTTCCAGCACCCCCACCAAGGACTCCAAGAATGCCAGATATTTTGATCTGCTGTTTGGTGTGTAGACACAGACATTAGTCAGAACTCGTCCCCCCACCGGAAGGTGCAGGGAAACCACCCTGTCATTTACCAGAGAAAACTCTGACACATAGGCACCAAGTCAGGGGGCCAAAAGTAGACCCACACCAGCTGAGCACCTCTCACCATGGACAACTCCAGAGTTGAATAAAGTCTTGCCCTTCTCAAGAAGATTGGTTCCAGAACCCATGCTCTACGTCGAGGTGAGCCTAAATATATCTAGTTGTACCTCTCAACCTCACGTACAAGCACAGGCTCCTTCCCCCCCAGAGAGGTCCCATTCCATGTCCCAAGAGCCAGCTTTGGTAAGCCAGGGTCAGAGCACCAAGGTCCTCGCCTTCGGCCACTGTCCATGGCATTGTGCACCCGACTAGTATGGCCCCTCTTGCAGGTGGTGGGTCCACAAGAAAGCAAACCCATGTTTCTCCTTCAGGTTGAGTCCGACCAGGCCCCGTGAGTCGGGCACCAGCCGACAAGCCCCTCTTTCAGGCCTGACTCCAGGGTAGGGCCTCAGTAACCCATGTCCGGGCAAGGGACACAGAGTTTGAATTATTTGTTCCATAAAAGTCTGTTGAATCATTCTTTGTCTGGCCTGCCACCTGGAACCAATCTGCCTTAGGAGACCCTACCAGGGGCAATTAAAATTGGCCCGGACAGCATAGCTCCTAGGATCTTTCAGGTGCACAAACTCCTCCACTACGATAAGGTGGTGATTGAAGGAGGAATATATATCATTTAAATATGTACCAGTAACATACACAAAATAGGCTATGGTACTGTAAATGTTTTTGTTTGTTTGTTTGTTTGTTTGTTTGTTTGTTTGTTTGTTTTGAACAATGCCTTTTAAACACAGCTGGTAAAAAAAAATTCAATGGAATTTTCCATTTGAGTGAAAGCAAAACCATTCCCTCTTAGTCTGAAGAGTTTTTTGTGCCCGGCTAGGTGGATGGATGAAAGTTGCAGCAACAAAACAAAGCTGAATGCAGTCTGGATTCACAGGTGTGGTTCACTCATTAAAGAGCCAGCAGAATTTTAAACAAAAAATCTGATCAATGCACATCTGTTCTTGTGACTCAATGAGTGTATGATACCTCATTGATCATTAGGGTGACTTCTGATTGCATGGCCACAGAGTGAGATTATTGATATTTGTTAGTGATTGGAACTGTCTCAAATACCTGCCCCTAAGAAGGTGTATGTTCAGCAGTTATATGAGGGCCCACTTGTGTCAAATGAAAATGTTATTTGGTGGCAGAAAGTTTGGCAGCCCATTAAAAATATAAAAATAAAATGTTAAAATAAAATACATTTTAAAAATACATAAATTAACTGCTCTTGTGTATAAGCTACAAAGTCTAAAGCATGAGGAAAAATGTAACAGCTCTTTTACTGGGAATTACAGTATTTACTAAAATGCAGAAATGTTACTGATGTAGAAAAGCAACAACAATGTATTAAGTGGAAAAAGTTGTGCTTTTATAGTCTACTGTCATAAATGATTGTCAAATTTACTTCCCCCTGAGGCAAAGAAGCTCATGCTCGATTCAACCTCTTCCTGACTGCCTGGCTGACATCCAGGATTGGATGGCTTTAAACTTCTTAAGTTTCAATGAGAAGAAGTATGAAGTCATGTTGTTCCATCCCAATGGCACATTCATGAACCACAACATTGACCTTCTCTCTCTAGCCCCACAAGAGAAACAGAGTCACTGATCTGGGGGTGATAATGAACCCTTCCTTGAAACTTAAGAGTCACCTAAACATGATTGTTAAATCCTGCTTCTTTCAGCTGAGGCGGCTGTCTAAGATGAAGCCCATACTGTCCAAAAAGAACCTTGAGACAATAATCCATGCTTTCATAACATTTAGGCTCGATTACTGTAATTCACTTCTGTTTGGAATCAGTCAGTCCTCCTTTGCACGGCTACAACATGGTCCAAAATGCTGCAGCCCGATTATTAACTGGTACAGGCCATAAAGAGCACATCACACCAGTTGTGGCCTCCCTGCATTCACTTTCGGATCCAGTACAAAATACTCGCTTGTGCTTTTAAAATCACTGAACATAGTTCCACGTACCCCATCTTATCTCACTGATCTTCTGCAGCCATATGTCCCACCGCGCCCTCTGAGGTCAGCAGACCAGATGCTTCCATCAGTTCCAGAAACTTGCTGTAAGCTCAGAGGTGACAGGGCTTTCTCTGTTGCAGGTCCGAGACTGTGGAACGAGTTGCCACTGAGTGTCAGGAAGGCTCCCACTCTTACAGTCTTTAAGTCTCATTTGAAAACCCACTTCTATTCTCTTGCCTTTAACACAGTTTGATTTGTTTTGATCCTCTCTGTGCTATACATTGTTGGCCATTTTAGTTATTATCTGCTGCTATTTGTATCTATATTTTTATTTTATGTTTTCCTGTCTGCTGTGCTTGTTTGTTTCTACTGTACAGCACTTTGGTTGGCCTTGTTGCTGTTTTAAGTGCTCTATAAATAAATTAGTATGGTATGGTATAAAGAAGTGGCAATAACGTATTTGTCAGTGTGGGTGGTGGTGAGGTGTTAGCAAAATATCTTATTATTCAGAACAGATTTTATGTAAACGATCAGAAAGTAATCACTGTATGGACATCTAAAACTGATTTACCTTTGGAGTTGATCCCAGTTAACTGGTCCACCACAGCTAATAATTGTTAGCAAACACAAAGATGACTATAACTCAGTGAATTTCAGACATTGAGCCATGATTTGGTGTGACAGTGGCTGAGAGTAATCCCCATAACATGATTTGATCATTAACAGATTGTACAAGATATTTGGCATGCAGTGAGCCAGGTGGAATGCTTTTCTTTAAGAAACAAATAAAGTCCAGTTGATCTTGCATTGAACGCCTTTTTGATTTATTTAAGAAATGATAACATTTAGCAACAAAGGATAGATTTAGAGAAAAATACTTTGTGTGTGCAAAATAAAGAGATTTTGACAGAATAATTAGGTTATAGCATTCCATCTCTTGTATTGTTTATTGGACATAGACCAGCATCCAACACAATGGGCCTCATGCACAAACCGTTCGTACGCACAGATATGTGCTTATCCTGTGCGTACGAGCGATTAAGGATCATTTGTGGCATCCAACAATGTTTTCGTATCCTAAGATTTTTTTCAGATACGAACAAAATGTACGTGTGGTCTGGACCTGTCGTATATTTTACGAGCAGTCGGTCCGCCGTTATCCAGATGGATTTCCATCACTAATCACTTATATTTCGTTATTTAGAAAATATTCTGAGTTTAAAAAGAATTAAATGCAACGACACAAATTTGTTAAATTAAAAGAAAGCGGCTTCAAACCCCCCCCCCCCGCGCCCCACTCGACCACCGTGCGCCCCCGCGCGTGGTGTGGCACACGCCCCCCCACCCCGTGCCAACAGTGGGCACGGGGTCCCCCCGCGCCAGTGTCGGCATGCCCCCCCACGCCGCGCGACTGTCGAGCAGACACACACACACGCACACACACACACACACACACACACAGCACCGCAGAGAGAGGGGAGAACAAAGCGAAACCAGCTTATTCATTCGTTTCATGTCATTTTTTATTTAAGCTGCCTGTTGACTGCGGGCGCACTGTCATCTGAGTGTGGATCATCGCGCGTCTTGCAGTAAGTCTGCTCCATCTCGCAGACTGTCCACCTGTCGTGCTGCGGCGAGACGTTTGTTTGAAGCCATTTTCAGATCAAACCATTTATTCTTGATTTCTGATACTGTACGACCCACGGGACACACAGTATATGCACTACAATATTAATATGAGGTTAACTGTAGTTTCGAGACATTTTAAAATGCCTCTGTTCAAAAACACATCCGACACTTGCGGGGGGTGGGGGGCAGCGGTGCGCTCTTCTGAATAAGTGAAACTAAATGTAACACAGTACACTAAATTAGAGATATTTGACCATCCGACACCTGCGGGGGGGGGGGGGGTGGGGGGGTAGCCACAGCGCCACTGAGAGCAGAACTCCGAACGCGTGAAGTTCTCCTTTGAGATTGAATGAATGGACACTTCCTGCTGTCAGAAGGCAGGAAGCGTGGCCTTATATGGTGTTTTGAGGGGTGGAAAGTATGTAAATTACCTTCCCGCGAGCACGCGCAGGTGAGTAGAGCAGGTGGAATTCATCACCTTTAAGCAGCCCGTTTACACGCTTTTCCTGTGGATAGAAGACTTTGTTGGTTCTGACGTGGCATGTTCGTACGAACGCTTCGTACGAACAAAAGTAGTAGAAATTTAGGATAAGAATAAGAACATTTTCGTGCATGAGGGCCAATAATCCTACATTTCTCACCTGGCAACACTGCTGGGCAGAGTGCAGCCCATCACAATGGGTCATGGGTACTGTAGTTCACGGGTATCGACTGCAGTTCTTCAGACGTCCACCCCCTTCTCTGGGGTGATTACGTCAACAATAAGCTTAGCTCGCGCCCCTATCCTAAGGGAGGAAATACACTCACTGCTTCAAAAAGGGGCAGTCAGAACAGTTCCTCCTCAGGAAGCAAACAAAGGCTGTTACAGCAAATACTTTGGGATCCCAAAGAAAGGAGGGGGCTTTAGGTCGATCCTGGATTTAAGACTTTTGAACAAACGACTGAGATCATTCAAATTCAAAATGTTAACACTGCGTAAGGTGATTCACTTTGCATGCCCAGGAGACTACTTTTGCACTGTGGACTTGAAAGATACATATTTCCATATCAGCATCCTACCGAACCACAGAAAATTCCTGCGTTTTGCATTCGAGAATGCAATGTTCGAGTATTTAGCCCTGCCTTTCGACCTCTCGACCACTCCCAGGGTGTTTACAAAGTGCCTGGAAGCTGCACTAGCCCTCATAAGGAGTCAGGGCATCAGAGTTATGGATTATCTTGACGATTTATTGATCTTAACGAGCTCGAAGTAGCAAGCAAGGTCACAAACAGATCGTGTAAGGACACACCTACAATCCATGGGTTTTGTGATAAATGCAGAGAAGAGTCAGCTGACCCCATCCCAGGACATTGCTTCCCTGGGATTGAGGCTAAACTCTGTTCTGTACAGAGCAAGACTCTCAGAAAAGCATTTATCAGACCTCCAGCTCTGCTTGGTATGCGTCCAACTAAACAAGACTGTGACACTCAAGCTGTGTCAATGTCTTCTAGGCATGATGGCAGCAGGAATAGCTGCAGTTCATCAAGGCTTATTAAAAATAGGGATGCACCGATCCACATTTCTCGCGTCCGATCCGATCCTCAATAACTGGGTATTGATCGATACCGATACTTTTCCGATCCGATAATGTTCAGGTATACAAATCTGTATAATGAAGCTTTTGCACTAAGAATATTTATTTCAACATGGTGTGAGACATCCAATGAAGACTCTCTAAGCCTTAACACAGGAACCTCACAAAGTTTAACCAGCAAACAGGAGGCAGCCAGGCATGTCTTCACCACACACGTCCTTCTTACTCATGGTTCAGTTGGAAGAACTAAAAAAATGCTAAGCATGTTGGGAAAGACAACATAGCCACTCCCCTTAATTAGTAAGGCAGTGGATTTTGTTGTCTTTCCCATAATGCTTAGTAGTATTTTAGTTTTGAAAACTAAAATACTGCTAAGCATTCTGGGAAATCCCGTTTTTAGTTTCGTTTTTGACTGTGGAAATTCTTGTTGAATTTGATCAACAGATACAGATTTAAACAATACTGTACATTGAATTTACATTTATAAATTCAATGCATAGTTTAAATCTGTATCTTTTGATCAAAACCAACTAGAATTTTACAACTCAGTGCTACAGTCAAAAATGAAACTAAAAAACTGGATTTCCCAGAATGCTTAGCGGTATATTACTGTTCAATTATAGTTTAAATCTGTATCCCTTGATCAAATTCAACAAGAATTACAACTCATATAGTGCCAGAATCAAAAATAAAACCTAAAAAATGGGGACTGTGTTGATTTCCCATAATGTTTAGCAGTATTTTAGAATAGTGTTCTGGGCACCATGAGTCAGAAGGACGTCTGTGGTAGAGACCTCCTCGTTTTTTCCATTACTTTGTGAATTACTGTAGTGAGGCTAAAGGGTGTCTTCTTTGGGTTTACCTCACACAATGTTAAAACAGAAGTCACAGAGCATTGTGCAATCTACTGCTCTCTGACATCTAGAAAATATTGGAAATTTTGGCAGTTTGGTTCCGATACTTGCCTTATGCTGGTATCGGATACCGATACTAGATCAGATCGGCCCCATCCCTTATTAAAAATGCGTCCATTTCAGATCTGGATACACAGACAACAACAGCTCGCATCCCTGCTACAAACGGGGGGATCAGAGTCGACGCAGCCTGTCTGAAAGCCTTGCAACCATGGAGAAGCGTTGTTTCTCTCAGCAGTGGGGCACCATTGGACAGAGTGTTATCTTGGACTCTCGTGACGACAGACTCCTCGAAGTCTGGGTAGGGAGCCCTGTGCCAGAACCAACACACACATGGTGTATGGTCCCAGCAGGAGGCCCAGCTCCACATCAATCAGTTGGATATGGTGGCTGTGTTCCTGTCACTCAAACACTTCTACAGGAATGGTCTGATCATACGTCAACATGTTTTGATTAGATCAGATAACCAGTGCGTGGTCGCGCACGTCAACAGAGAGGGGGGGACATGACCCCCCCCCCCCTCCTGCTGCTAACCCAAAAGCTTTTGAAATGGTGCAGTTCACGAGTGCTGGCACTCAGAGCGACAAACCTACTGGGTAGTGCATTAACAGAATAACCGAGTTTTCGACAGGTCGAGTGCTTTGACTTCTATCGAGGCTTTTTTGTCCAACTCGGGTACCCGTAGTGACGTCATCACGTGATAAAAACAGAGCGCGCGGTAGCTTTTAGCTTTTAGTAGACGCTACAAAATGGATTCCTTTGTGCGCACGGATCTATGAAGCTGGTCCAGTCTTGTCAAAAAGGTAAAACAGTTTATAATTTTATAAATTGCGCCACTCATTGAAACATCCTGTTGACGTTCTTTGCTTCAACACCGTAGTAGATTGTTGTGACAGCAGAGGGCAGTGTTTTATTGCAGGTCCCATATATAACACGGTTGAAACGGCTTCATCTCTCTCGTTTCACAAACAAAAAAACAAATATTCATCTCTCTAGAGCTATTAAAAATCTATAAACACAATCTCTAAAAGTAAACCTAAATTGCACAGCTGCAGGCGGTGGTACGGTGTGGCTGTGGCCCAATTTGTTTTTTAAGTTTCGGTTTTCATCGCCTTATACTTTCACTTTTAATATTATTAATATAACTAATAGTTTTGTTTTTCCTGTGACTTATGTGCAGTATGATAAATGATAGGAGCATAATAAATGCTCCCAATGCTTTGTTGGTCTTTTTTTTCTTTTTGTAAAGACGTTTTTAGGCATTTATATTTATTTATTTATTTTGCATCGTAAGACACTGTGACGTCATCGGCTACTCGAGCGTCGTTCGAGTTTTTTTATGTTAATGTCGAGGTTAAAAATTATGTACTCGTTCAACCCCTACTACTGGGGGAGCTGAACTACTGGGCAGACGCTCGCTCAAGAGGAGCGTCTCTCCCCTCGGAATGGCGTCTTCACCCACGTATCATGGACCAGATATGGACATGTTACGGGAAGGCAGATGTCAATCTGTTTACGTCCAAGGACAACGCCTACCTTGCTACGTTCCATTTCATTCGTAACGTGAACGTACCACTGGGGCTCGATGCATTTACACACGATTGGCCAGCAACAAGTCTCTATTGTACGTTCCCACCTGTCGTTTTAATTCAAGCGACACTGGAATGTGTACGCAAAGGGGTCTCTCACTGATTCTAGTGGCTCCTCGGTGGCCAAAGAAAACCTGGTTTGCAGAAGTGATTTCACTTTTAGAAGGAACACCATGGCAGCTGCTTGCACTCAGGGACCTCCTGACACAGGCCCATGGGCAGGTGTGCCACCCTCTGGGCTTTATGGACTTGGCTCCTGAAAGGACCCGGCTGTTATCCTCTGGCTTGTCCAGTAATGTGGTAAGCACAATATAAGGTGCTAGTGCAGAGTCAACACAAACACTTTATGCACGTAAATGGCGTGTTTTTGAGATCTGGTGTTTAGAGAGGAATATAACCCCATATTCCTGTAATATAGCACATCTTCTCACTTTTCTGCAGGTCCTGCTGGAGAAGGGCCACTCCTTTTCTACTATTAAGGTCTTTTTGTCCGCTGTTTCAGCGTGTCATGAAGGATGGGGGAGTAAATCACTCAGTGCCCACCCTCTCATGATTAGGTTCATGAAGGGCGTGCTAAGAAAAAGGCCTCCGTGCAGAGTTTTAGCCCCACAGTGGGACCTGTCACTCGTGCGGGATGCCCTCTGTGGACCACCATTCGAGCCACTACAGAGTACTGTATCAAGATAGACCTACTGTCTTATAAGACCACCCTGCTCTTCGCTCTGTGCTCGACAAAGTGCGTGGGTGACCTACACGCACTGTTTGTAGATCACCTGTGCATCCAGTTTGCTCAGGATAGGTCAAAGGTCACCCTACACCCAAACCCTGCATAGGTGCCAAAAGTTCCAACTTTCAATTACAAAAGTCTGGGCTTTGAACAGTCTGCGTTTCCTCCTCCTCCTGTTCTGAATGCAGAACAGAGGCGTTTAAAAGCTCTCTGCCCCGTGCGGGCCTTGAGCATTTATATGGAGAGGACCAGCAGTTGGCGCAAAACAAACCAGCTGTTCATATGCTTTGCTAAGCCTGTTGCAGGCAGAGCTCTGTCAAAACAGCGCCTCTCCCACTGGGTGACAGAGGCCATTTCTAAATCATACAGCAGCAAAGGTTAGCAGGTACCAAGTGGGGTACATGCTCACTCAACTCGAGGCCTAGCCACTTCCTGGGCCCTGTTTAGAGGTGTTTCAATAGCCAACATCTGTGCAACGGCTAATTGGGCATCTCCAAATACGTTTATTAAACACTACAGCTTGGACGTTACAACTCGTGACGTCACACAGGCCGTGCTCTCCACAAAGGAGAATTAAACATGTTAACGCCTGTCTGATTGAGGTCACTTAAGCATGCATTTCCAGGGCGTGTAGTGTGTTCCCATATCATATGTTGCACTGCAGTAGACTGACTGATAAGGGAACTGGAGGTTATGCACCATAACCAATGTTCCCTGAAGGAAGGGAACAAGGTGCAACATGTTTGCCTCTCCAATGCCCAAGCTCGGTGAAGTGCATGTTAAGACCGAATGTGAGGCGTCACCATCTTTCATACCAAGGGGGCGGGGCCCCCTGGTGACACAGACGCTCACTTGCCTTAAAAGGCGTGATTGTAATGCTTCAGGTGAATCGCACGGGGACGTAATTCCCATATCATATGTTGCACCTTGTTCCCTTCCTTCAGGGAACATTGGTTATGGTGCATAACCTCCAGTTCCCTTATCAGTCATGTTCACTCGGTGCAACACATTGCTATGGGAATTGCACCCCGCGGTGTTCACCTGAAGTAATACATTCACACCTTTACGGCAGGTGGGCGTCAGCGTCACCACAGAGGCCCCGCCCTCTTGGTATAAAGATGCCTGCGCCCATCTATCTTTCTCTTTTTTCCCTTCACCTCGCTTACACCTGACCTTCGTGGGACTTCTCTGTAGCTACATTGCTCGACCAGAGGTGAGCTCGCTCCCTACGCTGAGCGTACAAAGAAAATTCCTGCGTGTTGCTGGGCTAGTGAAAGCTAGTCTAGCATCCTTTATTTAACCTCAAGGTTTTTCTTCTCTCTTCGCAGTCGCTTCGCTCGACGGCGCTAACTGCGTCACACCGCTACCCTACTAACGAGCAGCGGGCTAGACGCAATGAAGGAGACGTTTTCAGACAACGTTAGTACTGCTAACGAGCTCGACTCTTCTCAGCCATGGCTTCTGAGAAGGGAAAGCGAAAACCCAAAAATTCTAAGAATACCAGCAGGCCAGCAAGCCCCAGCTCCCGAGCCTGCCCCAGCGGCTGCGGCTACTCCCTCTCGGCGACGGACACCCACGAGGCCTGTCTCGTCTGCCTGGGGATGTTACACGCTAAGACAGCGCTGGAATCCCCCGACTCCTGTCCACACTGCAGCCAGATGCTGGAAGCTGTGAGAAAGCGTTGCGTTGTCATCGTGGCCAAGGCCATGGGCGGCACCGCAACACCACAAGACCCAAACCTCACAGAGGCGCTCACTCCCACACCGGAGTTTGAGAACATTGATCTGGACAATAGTGGACAGGTCGAATGGGGGGACAGTATGGACATGGCGGCCCCCGTCGGGGACTTGACAGCTGAGTTTGATACACAAGGCTTGCTGAATGCGGACGAGCTCTCGCTAACAGCCTCGGGAACGATTTCAGACGAAGAGGCTGACAACGAGTATGAAGGGCAAGAAGAAGATTTCCCCCAGAACCCGACAGTAGCTCTGCCAGAGACAGACGCCTCAATCCCGCCTTGTTCGACTTGTGTCGTAGAGCAACAGACGTGTTGCAAATCAGCTGGCCAGAACCCCCACCTCGCCAACAGGTCACAAGGTTGGCGGGGAATTATTTCTACGCGAAACAGCAGTCGGCCACGAGGCATAGGATGCCGATTTTTCCAGATTTCCAGACGGAGCTCACTCGCACCTGGGCTGAACCCAGGGCTCCCATGCTTCTGTCACTTTCTCAGTTCCTCGACGTCGCTGGAATGGAGGCAGCAGGAATCACCAAAGTCCCGCAGATGGAGGACACGCTGGCGTCTCACTTGGCCCCCAGAACGTCAGGCGCAAAACCAACTTTGCCCATCAAAGCCTGCCGCGCTTCGGCCACCCAGCTCGAAAAATGCTACCGAGCTCAGCTCAGGGCCTTGCAGCCCGCGCGATGAACGCTTCGGCCATGATGCAGGCGTACCTGGCAGAGAAGCTACAGGAGCTCCAGGTAACAACAAACAAAAAGGTGGCAACGGAGATCCTAGAGGAAGCCCGTAGGGTGACTGACTTTGTGCTCCGTATGATGGGGACCGCAACCATCGCTCAGGAGAGATGCATGGCTGATGTGGTCATCGCCCAGCGCCACCTGTGGATGACTTTGACGGACCTGCCGGAAGGCCAACGGTACCCCTTTCTTCACCACCTGATTGAACCGACGGGACTCTTCGGGGTGGCTCTGGAGCGTATCCAGAGCAGGCTGGAGCAAAGACGAAAACAGGCTGAAGCCTTGCGTGAGGGGATGCCAAGAAAGGCTTTCGCCCCCCCTCCCCAGAGACACCAGCGGGAGCAGACCCGCACAACCTCGATACCACTCAGCCACACACCACCCCCCGCAGAAAAGGCCAGCTTACGAGGGGGAGCAGCGGCAGAGACCCGCAGCAGGTCCATCTCAGGTTGGACAGTCCTGGAGCAGGAACAGGTTTGTTCCTCGCAAAGCGGTTCCGTCGAGAACTTCCTCGGCAAACCGGGACGGAAGGCAGAAGTGGGCCTGATGAGCCGGGTCCACTTCACAGGTTTGCTGGTTCGTCCGCCCATGTGGTACGGGAACCTAGACATTTAAACCCAGACTTTATTTGTAAAAAATTATGAAAAGCTGGTGACATTCATGTGTACACAAAACAAAATGTTTCTGCTGTGTGTGTAATAAAGACGCATTTCTGTTCTTCAAAACATGAAAATAAAGAACCAAAAGCACAAATTGCCCTGGTTCTTGACTAAAAAACAACAACAACAAAAACAACACAGCACCATTTTTATGAAAACAGTCATGATGAAGGGAGAGGGCAATCACCCCTCCTCCCTCGTGAAGCACAGGGTGTCAGGTCAGACAATCAACCGTAGCGGGACGTCTGGAGTCTGTCTAAAGCAGACAAACTTCACGGCGTCCGCTGGCGGATAGGTGATCAGCTCGCACGGGGCCGAGCGGGGGGGAGCATACGCTCCTCCTCCCGCATCCACGAGACACAGGCAGCCCACAATAAACATGCCTTACAGGCTGACAGCGCACGTGCAGGCCTGGAGGGCGTGTCTCCCAAACACATGGGTCATGTCAACAGTGTGTCATGGCCTCCGGCTGCAGTTCCACAATAGGCTGCCCCTGTTCATGGGGGTGCTGCAATCACATATAAACCCAGACCGTGCACATGTCCTGGGAAAGGAGATATCAACGATGTTGCTGAAAGGAGTGATAAATGTTGTTCCAAAGCACAATATATACACCGGCCACTTCAGCAAATATTTCCTCGTGCCAAAGCGGGACCAGACCTTGAGACCGATTCTGGATCTCAGAGCACTGAACAGGAGAATAAAAACTTACAAGTTCAAAATCCTCACACTGAGACAGGTACTCCAGTCTGTGAGACAAGGAGATTACACATGCACGGTGTATTTGAAAGATACATTTTTCCATGTGAGCATTTGGAGAAAACAGAAAATATCTTCGCTTTGCATTCGAGGGAAAAGCTTACAAATTTCTGGCTTTACATTTCGGACTAAAAACTACCCCACGCACATTTACAAAATGTCTGAATGCAACCTTGACCCCTCTCAGGGGTTAAGGCTCTGGGCTTCGTCATAAACCTGCAGCAAAGCGTTCTGACTCCGTCACAAATTATCGTATTTCTGAGTGTACAGGTCAAAACCATTTTGTACAGAGCACGGCTTTTAGAGGAGCGTATTTCTTCAATACGTCTACCTGGCATGCTTTCAACTGGGCCAGAGAGTGTCCCTCAAGCTCTGCCAGTGCCTCTTGGGCTTGCTGGCAGCAGCCATTCACTGCGTGCCACAGGCGCTATTAAAAATGCGTGCTCTGCAAATATGGCTAAACAAACAAAAAGCGTCCTGCCCCCTCAGGCGGGCAAGGAGGATTCTGATCAGTTCAGAGTGTCTGACAGCCCTGGAACCCTGGAGGGACCCTTTAGTGTTCACGAGAGGCGTCCCGCTGGGACGAGTATTGTCCCGTGTGGTAATCACAACAGACGCCTCAAAGAGAGGATGGAGAGCAGTTTGCAGAAACCAGAATGCCCAAGGGCTCTGGAAACAGCAGGAAGCAAGATTACACATCAACTTCTTGGAATTGAAGGTTGTTTATCTGTCAATGAAGCACTTTTTCAAAAAGGGACTGATTACAGGACAACATGTCCTGGTAAAATCGGACAACAGGACAACAGTGTCCTACATCAACAGGGAGGGGGACAAGGTCCCGACCCCTCCTCGGTCTGACACACAAGCTGCTCACGTGTTGCGGCCCCAGAATATTTTCACTGAGAGCGACACACATCCCGGGCGAGCTAAACCATGGGGCAGACCCCCTCTCAAGAGGGCCACTGTTAGCCTCAGAATGAAGACTGAACCCACGTGTCGTGGACCAGATCTGGTCACGATACGGGCGGGCATCCGTCGATCTGTTCGCCTGCAAAACCAGCACGCACTGCGCCCTGTACTTCTCACTAAAAGAAACAGACGCACCACTGGGAACCAATGCTCTGGCCCACAGCTGGCCAGCAGGGGTGCTATACTATGCATTTTCCCCCATCCCTTTGATTCAGGTGACGCTGGAATGTATACGCAGGGGAGCTCTCTCCCTGATATTAATAGTCCCCAGGTGGCCACAGAAACCGTGGTTCCCAGAAATGATCTCACTGTTGTCAGGGAC
The DNA here is from genome assembly GCA_038048925.1 of Garcialebias charrua. NCBI lineage: Eukaryota > Metazoa > Chordata > Actinopteri > Cyprinodontiformes > Rivulidae > Garcialebias > Garcialebias charrua. The sequence continues at coordinate 17,994 of JBBPBX010002888.1, forward strand.
ACCATGGCAGCTGCCTCCCCCACAGGGACCTGCTGACTCAGGTCCACGGGCAGCTCCTGTACCCACGCCCGGAACTGTGACAACTCTCAGCCTGGCCGCTGAGAGGAACAGGCTGATAGCCTCCGGTCTTCCCAGTAACGTCATAAATACAATACAGGGAGCGAGAGCACAGCAAACACAGACTCTCTACACTCATAAATGGAGTGTTTTTGAGGCTTGGTGTCTAGAGAGGAATATTATTTCATATTCCTATGACCTGGTCCAACTCCTCACCTTTTTATAGGACCTGCTAGAGAAAGGCTGCTCATTTTCCACCATTAAGGGGTTTTTGTCAGCCATCTCGGCATGCCACGAAGGCTGGGGAGGTAAAACACCTGGTGTCCACCCTCTCATGATACGTTTCATGAAGGGCATACTGAGAAAAAGGCCCCCCAGCAGGACTCTGGCCCCAGACTGGGACCTTCAGTTAAGTCTTGAACGCTTTGTGTGAGCCCCCATTTGAACCTCTGATCAGCATTAAGATAGATTTGTTATCTTATAAAACTGTTCTACTCCTGGCTCTTTGCTCAGCTGAACGTGTGGGTGACCTTTACACTTTATCTGTGCACCCAATGTGTACAAGGTTTGCCTGTGATGGGTCAAAGTTCACCCTGCGTCCAAACCCTGCATATGTACCAAAGGTTCCAACTTTAAACACCAGAAGTCTGGACTTTGAGCTCTGAGCATTTCCTCCCCCTCCTGCCCTCACTGAGGGACAGAGGAGGCTGAAAGCACTTTGCCTTGTCAGGGCCTTGAGTACTTACCGTATTTTACGGTGTATAGGTCGCACCTTTTTATAATTTTTTCAAGGCCTGCGACTTATACACCAGTGCGACCTATATATGGCTTGTTATCACTTTCGGCGAAACAAATTTCTAAATCCAGCTCATTTCACAATTACGTTCATTTATTAAGGAAAAGTTCAGCTCAGACACATATTTGCTATAATTTTTATCAAACAAATAATTGTTTTTAAGTGTTAATCTTCTTAAAAGCCTTGCTGTGCGCTCCTGTGGCAGACATTTGCAGCAGAGCTAAACGTAGGTGCGACCTATACACCGGTGCGACCTATCTAGGGATTTTTCCAATCTATTGGTGATAATTGGATGGTGCGACCTATACACCGGTGCGACCTATACACCAGAAAATACGGTACATTAAAAAAACTGCCAGTTAGAGGAAAATAAACCAGTTGTTTGTATGTTTTGCCAATCCAGCTGCTGGCAGAGCCCTGTCAAAACAACGCCTCTCACACTGGGTGACTGAGGCCATCAAGAGGGCATACAGCAGCAAAGGTCAACAGGTGCCCTCTGGGGTATACGCCCATTCCACTCGAGGCCTAGCTGCCTCGTGGTCCCTTTTTAAGGGCGTACCAGTTGCAGACATCTGTGTTGCTACAAACTGGAGTTCCACAAACACGTTTGCAAAACACTACAGTTTGGATGTTACTGCATATGACGTCACTCAGGCTGTACTCTCTAACACACAGTAGAGAGCAGCCAAAATGCCTAAAGTATAAATGCAGAAGTTCTCACAAGCATGCATTTTCCAGAGCATTTCAAGGGCGTGAATGAATTACATTCCCATAGCAATGTGTTGCACCGAGTGAACATGACTGATAAGAGAACTGAAAGTTATGCACCATAACTCATGTTCCTTGAAGGAAGGGAACGAGGTGCAACACAGTTTGCCCTTTTCAATGCCCAAGCTCAGTGAAGTGCACTTGGAGAAAGATAGATGGGCGCAGGCGTCTTTATACCAAAAGGGCGGGGCCTCTGTGGTGACGCTGACGCCCACCTGCCGTAAAGGCGTGATTGTATTACTTCAGGTAATCGCGCGGGGTCGCAATTCCCATAGAAATGTGTTGCACCTCGTTCCCTTCCTTCAGGGAACATGAGTTATGCACCATAACTTTCAGTTTTCAGCTCTCTGCCTCCTGCTGCTCTCTGCCACCTTCCAACGTTCTCGGCCACGCCCACTTCTTCCCTGCAGAACGGAGCTTCTCTTGCATCTGTGGGCTGCACATGGGTGCAGCAGGTGCTAAATATTTTTAAATAATTAATTTTAAATAAAAATCCCATGCCAATCGTTCGGCTCATCCATCAATCAGCCAATTGTTTGTCATGTCCAATCTTACTTTGAAAAACCGCGATAGAGCGAGTCCGCGAAAAATGAACCACAAAGTACTGTAGTGAAGGACTACTGTGTATATATAAAGTTCATTAACTTCCTCAGCATCCACAAGCAACTGATATTACAACAAAAATAACTATACTGTAACTGCCAATTTTACAGCTATTATGATTAAATTAGTTGTGACTGTAGCTTGGGGGCCGCGGTGGGGGTAGAGGCAGGCAGCCGAATCGGGGCCCGAAAGTCCCAGGTTCGATCCCCAGTCATTGCACATCTCGTGGTGTCTCTGAGCAGGTCGTCTTCAATAACTGCCCACTGCTCCACCTGACTGTATCCCATGTGCGATGGGTTAAATGCAGATAACCAGTTTCGCCATTGTATGGGAACATACAATGATAACAACACATAACACATGATGATGATGATTATTATTATTATTACAAAACATACTCCAAGTGCTACACGTGAACTGTCTTTATGTAAAATTTTAGCACCAACTGTTGGAATCAATCCTAATTGTCTGTTAGCGAAATATCTCATGAACCAGTAGTTTGTATGTAATCCTAGACCTTTATTTGAATTATACTTGTTTAGATTTTTCCATTTTCGTACTAAAGCAATCTCTCCAGTTAATGTGGCAGCTTGGTTCTCTTCATACGTCTGTTTCTCTGTAAAGCTCCTCTGTACCCTCGCTGTCATCCCAGGTGCGAGCGATGCGCCTCTCGTTTGTTGGAGAGCTCGGCTGGGAGCTGCACATTCCCAAAGACTCTTGTATTCCCGTCTACAGAGCTGTCATGGCTGCCGGCGCAAAGCACGGCATCATCAACTCAGGCTACAGAGCCATCGACTCGCTCAGTATAGAGAAGGGTAACGTGAACATATCATCCTGTTCCTGCTCAGATTTGAAGGAATTTAGACGGGTGTGATTTAAAATTGTAACATTTAATCAAAGGGATAATAGTGATGTTTAGTCATTCTGTACCTGAAAGTTAACATAAATCCCAGATTTTGCTTTTTTTTTAATTTAAATTTTACCATATCTTGCTCTAATTTTCTTCAGGTTATAGACACTGGCATGCTGACCTTCGCCCTGATGACACGCCCCTGGAGGCGGGGCTTGCATTCACCTGCAAACTGAAGAGCTCCATCCCCTTTCAGGGGCGTGAAAGACTGGAGAAACAGAAGGAAGAGGGGCTGAAGAGGCGCATCGTGTGCTTCACTATCGATGAGTCAGTAACACTGTAACAAAATTAAATCAGCTTTTTTGTTATTTTTAAAGTTAGCTTTTCTGTGTATCGGAAATTTTTATGAATCTTGTAGGCTTTGATACATTTAAATGGTCAACTGTGTAATGGTATTTTGTAATTTAAGTTTAAGAACTTTAAAAGAAGCTTATTTTAACTTCCTCTGTTTTTCTTTTCGCTGCACATCAGGAAAGTACCAATGTTCGGTTTGGAGGCTGTTTTCCGAAACGGTATTCCCGTTGGTCACCTACGACGATCTGAATACGGCTTTTTTATAGACAAAACTCTTGGTTATGGATACATCCGCAACCCTAATGCAGGAGTGGTAAGAGCTTTATACAAACACCAGTAATATAACCATTATTATTATACTGCTGGATTTATTTTGCACTAGTTTCTTGTTGTTGTTTTTGTTCTCTTTAGACATTATCGCCTATCTTCCATAGCGACAGGCAATAATGCACTTGCCTGTATGTATGTGTTTGTGTGCACATGCATTTGTTTGTCTGTTGTCATGAACTGTTGGACACATTTTAATAGATTGACATCAACAACTGACAATATTTGAGGTCAGCTCAATCCGTCTGTCAATCTCATGCTCCGTTCTTCCCTCACTCGTGAACAAAACCCCAAGATACTTGAACTCCTCCACTTGAGGTAGAACTTCACTCTCGATATGAAGAGAGGCAATCCACCCTTTTTCGGTTGAGAACCATGGCCTCAGATTTGGAGGTGCCAGTTCTCATTCCACACTCGGCTGCGAACCGTTCCAGTGAGAGCTGAAGATCACGGCAACAATAACGCCAACAGGACCACATCATCTGCAAAAAGCAGAGATGGAATCCTGGGGCCACCAAACCGGAAACCCTCTGCCGCCCTGACTGCACTGAAAAATCCTGTCCATAAAAGTTATGAACAGAATTGGTGACAACGACAGCCCTGGTTGATTCCAACTCCCACCCTGAAGGGGTTCGACTTACTACCGGCAATGCGACCCAAACTCTTGCACCACTTATATAGGAACTGAACAGCCTGTAACAACAGGCCCCCAATCCCATACTCACGGAGCACCCCCCACAGTGTACCCTGAGGAACACGGTCGAATGCCTTCTCCAAGTCCACAAAACTCGTAGACTGGATGGGCAAACTCCCATGACCCCTCGAGGACCCTAGTGAGGATAAAGGGCTGATCCAGTGTTCCACGGCCAGGACAGAATCCACATTGTTCTTCCTGGATCTGAAGTTCAACCAATGATTGGACTCACTTCTCCAGTACCCCTGAATAGACCTTACCAGGGAGGCTAAGGAGAATGATGCCCCTATAATTGGAGCAGTGCCATTGGATAATTGGTATCGGCTAAAATAATCAGTGCACCCGGCTTTCTATGTATTCTTGCATCCAGGTAGTTCTCAGATTTATTGTTGTAAATTTACAGTTCTACTTGGAAATTTAAAATAACCTAAATAAATTGATGAATCTATATATGGACTTTTAGTTTAATTATTTAGGAACCTGCCTCTATTTCGGGAATAAAATGCATGTTTCTTACATATTAATCAAACCTTTATTTAAACAGATAAGTCACATTGAGCCTCGAAGACTCATTTACAAGTCACCAGCATCATTTACAAGTGAAAATCATCCAAATTTGGAATGCAGCATTAGTTTAACATTTCGTTTAGATCCTTGTGCTTGGGGCAAGTCTTTAAGAAATCAGTCCTCATCTGCGTCCTCTGAAGTTCTGCAGACAGCTGTGTGTGTGTTTCGGTAAATGAAGGAGAGTGGCTGGCTGATGAGTGGGAGTGCCGCAGGGAAATGAGCTTTCTGTGTTTCAGGGGAACTGACAATGACTCATGAGTTCCGTGATTGCTTCCTGCATTTAAACAGGCCAAAGTTTTTGTGTTTGTTAATGTTTAGAAAATAATCTGTGTTGGAGCATGAATCCAGCTGAAAAGATTAATTTTGGCAGGTTTGCTTCAATCAGTCTTGTTTTTTTCATCTGGTATGTTTTGATTTTCATTGCTGCTTTTCCCTTTTTTTGGTTTTTAATTGTCCTACATTCTGCTTAACCGGACTTTGCGTTTTGTCCTTCTCTATTAGGTGAGTGCTGATTTCATTAAGAGTGGCGAGTTCACCATGGAGAGGATGGGAGTGACGTACAAGGCCAAAGCTCACCTCAAATCTCCATTTGACCCTGAGAATAAACGTGTCAGAGGGATCTACGATTGAAAAAGACCGCAAACGTAGAAAAACTGAAACACTGGTGAGCAAAGAGTACAATCAGGTTGGGGATTTCAGTTGTATGTGCACATTTTCAACGGCAAGGTTTTTCAAATGTTTATTTTTAAGTATCGTTTGAATGAACTGAGTTGGAGGTGATGGGAAATCTTTTTTTAAACTCGAGATTAGACAATGTGAAACAGTCAAAGCATTTAACATCTGATTTTACTAGTTTAATACATTTCCTTGAGAGAGTACCATATGTTTTGCGGTATAAGTCGCAGTTTTTTGCATAATTTAAATGCCCTGTGACTTATGGGCCGAAACAACATATTTATGGATTTTTCCCCCCAATATTTACAAACCAATATCTGACTGAGATATGACCGTTTTCTGAAAATATTAAACACTACCATTTTCAGCCACTAGATGGCACTCGAGTAGTATGGCATGCCGTTGTATCATGTACTGTAATAGGTAAAAGTGGTTATTAATGACACAGTCAGCTTGACATAGCCTGCCACTGTCGTCTGCCTGGAGCAATTGTCAAATCGGTTTAATTTTGCTGCGCCGCCCCGGCGAAATGCAGCTGATTTGACGTCAAAATGCATTTATTAAGTAAAAGTTCAACTGAGACACACTTTACTATAAAGTCAAGTAAACAAGTAGTTGTTTTTAGATGTTTATTTTGTTAAATTTCGAAGAAATGCACAGCGACTCGTCCTTCTGCCCGTGCCCACTTCCGTAAATCGGGTTTTGAAATGCAGCTGATTTGATCGTCAAAGTGCATTTATTAAACAAATGTTAAACTGAGACACATCTTTGCTATAATTTCGAGCGAACAGATACAGTAATTGTTTTTAAGTGTTAATCTTGTTAAATTCTTGTTAAAATCCTGCCGTGCACGCTCCCACGGCCGCCATTTGTCAGCCAATTGATTTTTTTGCACAACACCTGCCCACATTTCTGTGTGGTCAGCAGTGACACGTAACAAACGTGACATGTCAGCGGTGATGCATAATAGATGCGACGTATACGGTGAAGGGTCGTATTTATGGATTTTTCCACTTTTTTAGACATATTTGGACCGATGCGACTTATAGGGCGATGCGACGGGTACGGTGGAAAATACGGTATTGCCATTAAAGAGCCGCTTCAGTTTAAGAGTTAAATGAGTTTTAATTCTAAGACTTAGGATTTTTATGCCTTAAAGACTAGAAATTTTCATTTTATCATCAAATCAATTTGGTACTCTACTGGCACCAAAACAAATTACGTTAGTGATGCCTTTAAGCAAATAAAGTCTAAATTATGAGCTTGATTTATCAAGAATGACTGTTTTTTTTTCCTCCCAAATATTGAGCCAACCACGATGTGGTTGTATCTGATAGTCATCCTCAACCTTTGCTCTGAGTGCTAAAAGATCAAACAGGATATTTGATCAACTTTGAATGCAAGGTGGTGGGCAGTATTAAATCCTTTAAGGAATGCTTGTTTTTATTCTTTTAGTTCTCATTAGTACATATTTTAGATATTACCGATTACCAACAGATTAAATATTTGTAAAAACTTATTTTGCATTATATTTGTTAAGTTAAATTTAACATTTTGATATCCTCGTAGCAGGCAGCACGGTGGCTCGGATAGAGCGGTTGCCTCTCAGCAAGAAGGTCACTAGTTAAAATCCTATCCCGGGACCTTTCTGGGTGGAGTTTGCATGTTCTCTCAGTGCACGCGTGGATTTTCTCCGGGCACTCCGGTTTCCTCCCACAGATCAAAAACATGCATTTTAGTCTGATTGGTAACTCTGTTGTCTCTAGGTGTCAGTGAGAGAGTGAATGATTGTCTCATTTGTCTCTGAGTCCCTGTGGTGGACTGAGGCCCGTCTACTCCTGTGTCTCGCACAATGACTGCTGGATATGGGCACCAGTAACTCCTGCAATGGATGGATGGATGGATGGATGGATATGTATTATTTCTTCTTTTATTTGTTCTAATTGATTATTAATTGGCAAAAATGCCAGAGTCGCTCATAAAATATCCACTGATTGAAGTTTTAAGGGCAGTGTTATCTGGCAGCCGTGGAGTTTTGTCATTAAAATAAATACTTTCAGGTTTTTTAGGTTAAACTCACTTAAACTGAAGCGACGTCACTCATTGGACGTTTTGAAAATCGGTCTTTGATTTTAATGCAGGTGCTCTCGTGTGCAGTTTTTTCTTGTTTACACAAGCATCTGCCGTTTACCTGTCAGAAGTAGAGTTTCCATCAATGTTTATGCATAAACACTTAAAACTAAGCAAGAAGCAGTGATCGTTTTGCACATCGATGGAGCAGCAGTGAAGAAAAGGTGCATTTCTTCAAAGGAAACATCATTATGTAAAACTTCCTCGTGCCTCTCTGGTGTTTGCTGCTGCATGTTGAGCACTAAATGTTTACTGATGTGGAAGGATTCATCGATTCTGTCCAGAAAGCTTGCAATCATTAAAACGGTGACTCTTTGTAGAAACCTCATGAGATCCATGCAGGAAATGTGAAGCAATGATAAAACGTTATCAGTGTGTCCAGAAGTTTATTTTCCCTTAAACAAAATGTATATTGTTACATTTACCTTACGAGGGGCTTTTTAAATGTGTGTCCTGATCTTTATTTTATGTAAAGATGAATTAAGTGGAACAATTTGTTGTTTAGTCAGGCTCTTGTAACCTTGTTTCCTGTGTCAAGAACAATTTATTGAGAAATTAAAAGCTATTTTAACATAACATTCTGTGCCATTTTATAATTAACACCGGGGGAGAGGCTCTGCCTCAGAGGAGTCATCGAGGTATCTGGGAGTCCTGGTCACGTGGGCTAGGAGGTGGGGAGATAGGTTGCTGAATCGAGGTCGTCAGCAGTACTGAGGGTGTTGCTCTGGTGTATTGTGGTGATGGAGAAGCTGAGCCTACAGGCATGTAGGCCTGTTAAGATAAATTTTACTGGGCGATTAATTGTCCCAGAAATTATTGCAATAAATTATAATGTACCGGTAATATTGTTTGAAATTTGACAATTAGTAATTATTGTCAAATTTAAGAAGACATTTTTAATTTGTTTTGTACCTTTTTTCGATCACTGGGTTACAATATAAGACTGAACCGAAGGATGGATAGTGAGGGAGGGAGCAGCGTGTCTCTTTAAGAAAAATGAGAGGGAAGCTCCTTGACGTGACATGGGCTCTCTCTCTTCGGTTCTCAAAATGGCGGACGCTCTATGTGGTTTGAGCTCTTTAGCATAGCATTTTCCACACAAAGCTTTTAATTAAAAAAAATCAGTAAACAATTTCTCAGCTTCTTTTTACAGAGAAAAACAACTTTTTACACGAACTCATGGGTTTCAAGCGTGAATTTTGGAGCTTCGACAACACGGAGGTTTTTTCCCTGAGGTCAGCCTGTTATTCGCTCGTAGCTTAGCTTCTCAGCTTAGCTGCTTTTAACAATCCAAAAACACGGTTTTTGGATGAATGTATGAATGAATGGGTGGATGGCTGGTATTGTAAAGCGCTTTGGGGCTCCTCACAGGGGGCTGGAAAGCGCTATATAAATAAGATCCATTTAGCTAATAAGATCCAAAAACACGGTTTTTGGATCGTTAAAATGTATTTTAAAGAGAAGAGAGAAAGGGAGGGGTCAGTGAAGCGCACCGGAGTTGAACTTTTTGTCATCCAGTGCA
>JBBPBX010002888.1:29876-46356 GCA_038048925.1 Garcialebias charrua
AGCGGGGATAACTTAATCTTTTAATAAACAATCAAATACACCACGTTTTAAGTATTGACTTTAATTATTTGTCATCTTACACACCTCGTGATGTAATAAAATACTGGAGGAAAACATTGCCTACATCTTTTAAGTACGTCTTTAATTTTAAATATTTTCTTTGTGTCGTACATGAAAGTAGATATTAATTTCTTTGAAATATGACACGAACAGGACTGTTATTAACTTAATTAGTAAGCATTAATAATAACCTCAGAAGGTGGGTGTTTGTAGAGCTGTGTAATTACAGCTAATAACGGATGGAATGCACAAAGCATCTGACACTAAGATGAAACTAAGACAAACTCAGACACATCACAGAAACTTTTAAAACCCTCTGAAGAGAAACGACTCGCTAACGGCTACACAGGTTCAACTGGTGGGTACTGCCCCACCTTCGCAGGGGTATCGAGGTTTTGGAAGGACTGAGGTTACCTCTGGTAAAGGCTGCTTTTCCCATTCACCCTGAAAAAGATAAAAGAACTGAGTTTTATTAAAGATTTCTTAAGCCAAACAAATATTCCCATTCATATTTAAACAGCTGGTTTTACAAAAGTAGCTGCACAGTTCTTTCTGGACAGTGTATAAAATATGATGCATCTGAGAAATTAGTGGAAGTGGGTTTATTTTACACAAACAGCTGAGTTTGACTCTGCCTTAATACTGCTGTTGAGCTGGTGTAACTGGTGTGTGTGTGTGTTGCTGGATTCTCACCGGAAAGAGGCGTGCGGTCGACTGGTTGCAGTGCATGTAGAAGGGAGCTGTGTTATAAAGTGAGTCTAGCACTTCTCCGGTAAATTCATCCCAGTGGAGCTGAGAGAACTGCTCCGTCACGCTGACCTCAGCGCACACACACTGATCGTTTCCATTAAACCTGGATGATTGGAGACGTTAAATGAAAAGTTCAGGTCATTTTGGAGCAGAGGTTTGTGGAAAGCTTACAAATAAATATCTTACATGTTGTAGACAGCGCTTTGATCGACCTCAGTTTGAATAAATAGTTTATTTTTGATGAGTGTTTGGAGTGGAGCCAATTTAAATAGGATTGCAGCAGTCTTTAAATCAACTCCAGTCTCAGCAATGTCAAAATGATTCAAGCTGTTGCTATTCATAATCCAAACGAATTGAGTTCTTTCAATTAGGTATCTACAACAGCTAATATATTAACTGTTCATTTAAGAAAACTCTAAATTAAAAGACCTGAACTATCACTTTAAAGTGAAGTTGAAAGTGTGGACATGGAACTCAAACAGGACCAAATTTGTATTTGATTCTTGTCATAAATACTTGGGACAATGTGAGTTTTTATGTCAGAATAAAATCGGTCAATAAATAATACAAAAAAAAATACAGAAGTAAAAACTAAAGGAACAAGTTGGTAAATTCAGGGAGTGTGACAATATCCACACCTGCTGATGAAAGTAAAATATTTTTGCAGGTATCCAGGATCAATGTGGCTCTTACAGAGCTCCAACTGAGTTTGAGGGTAATAGTGAATGTAGTTCACGCACATCTCCTCCATGATGCCAAAACCTCCCTGTAAGCAAAGTAGAATTAAATACATACAGCAAATATATTGCAGAAAACTGTTGAAATTAATGTCATTGACATTATAGAATTGTCTTACCACTGTGGGTTTGTTCCTGTCTTCTGTGTTGTAAGTACACTTTGTTATAAGAACGTCACCCTGCAGGGTCAAAATTATTCTTGTGAATTAACTTAAAACTGGAGATATTTACAATTTACTGATGAGAACTTAATTTTATTATGTTTAATGCTTAGAGAGAAAAACCATAAACTTGAGAATTAACAAAGTAAGTCTGTTTTGATTAATAAATCTTTGCGGGACATCTTAAAAGCTGAAAAAATTCAGATATCTTTTATTAAATTGTTCAGAGGCTGGTGGGGCAAGCTAAGCAAAAATGAATGTTTGTATAAACCTTTAAATTTAAGAGAGTAGTGGTCTAATGTATGACACTACATTTACCCTAGCCTGGTTTAAACCAGACCCTGTCCTTCACTTCGCTTTGTACTAGGGTCTGGACTTTTCCCATTGAAAAACGTTTCTTGCTGGAGGCGTGGCCTCTGCTTAGGAACAAAACCATTGGATCTTTTGAACAGGGAAAGCATTCTGCTCCCTCCCCTCAGAGCCACCCCCCGTGCTCTGGTGAACTTGACAGCTGCTCCGCCTCTTGCAGCGTTTCTCTCGCTGCGCAAACTCAGTGTTTATATGTTATAAAACGTTTTAATACAATAAAATCAAACCATGGATCGCTGGTCCAGCTCACCAAAAGACCAGAAAATCTGCAGGGACTCGGTCAGCAATAAAACCCGAGTTTAATTCTCGTGACAACCTGAGGCATTTCCGTGTTCATTTTACTCAGCAGGAGGGTGGAGGAGAAGGAGGACGAGGGAGCGATTACTTAACTTTTGGGAGAAAAAAACAAAAGAAAACTCCAGATAAGGGATTAAGCAGGGGAAATTAATAAATTTGTGTCACATATAAAACAGTTCTGCATCGCTTTGAATGATGCCGTGCTCTGGTGAACTTGACAGCTGCTCCGCCTCTTGCAGCGTTTCTCTCGCTGCGCAAATTCTGTGTTTATATGTTATAAAACGTTTTAATACAATAAAATCAAACCATGGATCGCTGGTCCAGCTCACCAAAACACCAGAAAATCTGATGGGACTCGGTCAGCAACTAAAACCCGAGTTTAATTCTCGTGACAACCTGAGGCATTTCCGTGTTCATTTTACTCAGCAGGAGGGTGGAGGAGAAGGAGGACGAGGGAGCGATTACTTAACTTTTGGGGGGAAAAAAACAAAAGAAAACTCCAGATAAGGGATTAAGAAGGGGAAATTAATAAATTTGTGTCACATATAAAACAGTTCTGCATCGCTTTGAATGAGAACATGCCGCTGCTCGCTGACTGAGCGCTGGCAGAGCCCTTTTATAGGACGCTGCGCGCTGGGACTGGTGGGGGCGTGGGTTAGGGTCCAAAACTCCACCCCTTCTGTTCTCTGATTGGTCCGAACAAAAATCTACCGGAGAAATCCTTGTGGGTGGGTGAAGTCCCAGACTGTGCAGTGAAGGGAAATGAGAATTGAGCGGAGCTGTGCAGGAATGGCGAGGGCCAGGCTACATTTACCCCACTTGCGATTTACAACCCGACCCCATGGTTGATGAGTCGCAACTAATGGTGTCCATACATCTGAAGAATTCCAGCGGATGTTGAGGTAGATTCTAAAAAGTCAAAGTGAAAATTCCAAGAACGGGGAAAAGAAAAATCAAGGTTATTCCATACAAAGTCTAAAGGGGTCCTCTGGTGGGCAAGGTGAGCTCAACTTCTGGGGAGACAAGGTAGACCACAGGATGATGAGGTAGACTAGGATAACGAGATAGGTTAGACTACCGGTACTCATCTGGTGACTTCTGGTGCCCATCTAAGTATATAACTAATTTGTCATATAAAGGAGATAACATTATATGAATATTAAAACATAAATGCTTGCTTAAGCTTACCGTATATGCTTAATAAATTTTCTGACATCACCAGTTGCCAGGTTTTTGTCAGAAAAATAATTTGCCTTTGGAGCACAGCCTCTGGTGTTTTGTTTGAGAATTTCTCATGCCCCTGATTACAGCTACCTTTATAATCCAGATTGTTTAAAATTGCTTTTAATGTTTAAATTTGCCCATTTAAAAAAGTTTTATTGTTTATTGAGTTTTTATGTGATGCATTGTTTTTATTTATTTATATTTTAACTCGTGTGAAAAGCGCTATACAAATAAAATGTATTATTATTATTATTTGCTGGTGAAGATTCTCAGTCGTCCAGGACATGATAAATCAAAAAGGCGTTCAATACAAGATCAACTGGACTTTATTTGTAACAGAAATCGAATGGGAGTCGAAACGTTTTCTGTTACAAATAAAGTCCAGTTGATCTTGTATTGAACGCCTTTTTGATTATTATTATTATTATTATTATTATTATTACAAGCACTAATAATAATAATTTAAATTCAAAGAGCGAGAAAAATAATCTGCTGTACAAAATTATAAGACTCCTGATCCTGTCTGAAGGTGTAGTGTAGTGGAAAGCTCAGCTGAATATGACCACCTCTCCATGATCATCAGTTTTATACTTACAGGTAAAACATTCACCATTTTCCTCAAAACTCGGATTGTCTATAAGATAGAAGAAAATCATGCTGTAGAAAGAATGAAAAATCTGTCTGATACATGTTCTGCATCATGAACATAATTTAAAATATTTTTTGTTTAAGAAAATGTGTTAATCCTCAACAGGTCTATGTAGTCTGTGTATTGTCTTGTTTTGTTTTTTAAGGATTGCACAGTACATTCATATTAAATACAGTCAGAAAAACCATTGATCGTGCTAGTTTTCACCTTTCAGAGCTGTGGTGTGATAAAAAAAATCCATATGTCTAACGAGGGCGCAGGTTTTAGGTCGACATCAACTGCAGCTTGAGATTTTATCAGATAAAAATTATACTGGTCTGCTGCCTGCATGTCTGAATATTTTACATGAATGCACAGCTGCTGTCTGTCACATGGTAATGTTTAAGACAAAGAGTTGACAGACTTCTTTTTGCATCTTTAGTACTGAAAGTTACATCAGAGGACATTTTGTAAATTTCTGGTAGGTAATAAGAATCAGGCACAACAACTTAATGCTCTTTTTAAAATCATCATTAAAGCTTTAGAAATGTATATTATCCACAAAAAGGTTCCACATTTCACCCAAGAGCGATCCCCAAAAAAGCAACTAAAACAACCAAATGCTTTAGCAGGTTTTGCTTTCCCCCCACTTTTTTATGTGCATCAGTGTTGCTCTGAGTCCTCACCTGGTAGTCTGTGCTGAAGTGCTGGTCTTCCTGCACCACCTCCAGTTCTTTGCCTCCCCTCACCAAAACTGTTCTGACTCCGCGGCCTGCCAGGTGGGTGTGCAGCTGGGATGCAAAAATATAGATCCCTCCTGGGGGTAAAGCCTGGAGACACAAGCAGGACATGAGACTTTCCAAGGAGAGTTTCTAACTTTTAGGAAAAATGCACACGTTATTAGCCACTTTTCTTTCAAAGATTTTTAACACATACAGTCTTGGTACACTTAGATGTGCAGTAGCCAGTGAGGTAGAATGCATGTTGTTTTGGAGGGATCGCCATGACTGGAGTGTAAACGAGGCCCAGCTCCATGATTCCTGCATCGTAGCGCCGCAGGCTTGGGGTGTAATACAGCCGAATCCCTGATGAATCCCGCCGGCCTGCATGTAAAACACACCTGCATCACTGCTCAACATAAGGCAACATTACTCCTCACTCCAAAATCTCTTTAACACAGTGAAGACAGAATAATCCTGCACTAACCATGCTAATGAAATGTTAATAAAAAGTAAATACTGTACATTTTGATGTGTGCCCTCTACAGGAACTTATTTCTGTGGTACAAGCTGAGAACAGAGGATGAAAGCAGATTTTCCCCTAGTTGCGATGAGTATGTGATTTCTCTCCATCTGGTCCTGGCCAGTGTGTTTGGGGACTTTTTTAGTGCTTTAGACAAGAACATCTTAAAAAGATCTCACCAGTGAAAAGCAACAAACATCATGAAAGTGTTGATGGTCTGAACCCACTAGAGATCTTTGAAGAATATGATTTCAAGACCAAGAGTGCCTTCTTGTCTGAATGAGTTCAGTTGTGTGAACTACGTTTCAGCTTTTAGTTACTTTTTTAAGTTAGCTTTTAACTAGCCTTTTTGCTACATTTAGCTTTTAGCTAGGCTTTTTCTTCTTTTAGCTTCTAGTTTGCCTTTTGATACTTTTTGCTTAAACTTGAATGCTTTAGTTGCCCTTTTAGCTGCATTTTGCTTTGAGCCAGGCTTTGCAACATACAGCTTCTAGTTAGCTTTTTTAACTTGTAACTAGCCTTTTAAACTTTACAATTTTAGCTAATCTTTTACTGCTTTTAGCATTAGCTACTATAGCTTACATGTAACTAGTTTTATTGCTACTGTTAGCTTCTAGCCAGGTTTGCTTTCAGCTATTGTTACTTTTAGTTAGCATGATGTTATTTTTAACTTTCATATAGTGTATTGCTCCCTTTGTGCCCTTATCAGTCAGGTTCACTCAGTGCAACACATGACTATGGAAATTGCGCCACCGCGCGGTTCACCTGAAGTGATACATTCACGCCTTGAAAAGGCAGGTGGGCGTCGGCGTCACCAAAGAAGCCCCACCCTCTTTGTATAAAAGAGGCTGAAGCCCAGCTTTCTATCTCTTTTATGCCCTTCACCTTGCCTACACCTGAATTTCGCAGGACTGAGGACTCCGTGGATGGATTGCTCGACTGGAGGTGAGCTTGCTCCCTGCCCCGAGCGTCACGGAGGGCCGCTCTGCGAGCGCTAGGGTTAGCGGGAGGCTAACCTAGTGTCGTCGACATTTTATTTTTCTGCTGTTTCGCCGCTCGGTTAGCGAACGCTAACTGCGCAACACGCTACCTGCTAAGCTAACAGAGCTAACAGGCTAGCAGTCGCGAGCAGCTCTGCTAGAGGACTTCTTCGGACGAAAAACTCCAGCAGGCCAGCGAGCCCCGGCTCCCGAGCCTGCTCCAGCGGATGTGGCTACCCCCTTTCAGCAGCGGACACCCACGAGGCCTGTCCAGTCTGCTCAGGGATGCTAAACGCGAAGACACAACGCTTTTTCTTGCGGATGCTCTGGAGAAAGGCAAGTGGAAATCGAGTAACCCCGTTGCTAACTGGCTAGCTCCCACGGTTAGCCCAGCTAACCGAGAGCTCCCATGACAGCGCGGGCGGATGTCGGGCTCATGCACCGCTGCTAACAATTAGCGTTGCTAACACGTTAGTGCTGCTAACACGATTAGTGCGGCTACGAGCGGACAACTGAGGACTCCATTGTGAGGTATGTGGAAAAACTGCTTGGTCTAGCTTGCTAACTACGGAAACCTTCTCATTTTTTGTCTGTTTCGCTATCCTGTGTAGCCGAATCGACGATAGAGTTCATCACACAGCTGCCAACTAAGTTTGTTTACCGATTGCTACGTTGCTCGATGGCCCGTTTAGCACCGCTAGCGGGCTCACGAGTACCTCCACGTTTAGCTCCTGCTAACAAGGAGGCTCTCCGACCAGCACAGCCCAGGAGGAGGAATTTCTGCTTACCTGTTCAATTACGCTGACTGGTAGTTTTCTTACGCCCACAACGAGAACATCGGGACGCTGAGAGCTTATCCACCTACGGGCTAAAGGATGGCTCTCCGACGTTAACCATGTCGGGGCTCGGGGGACCTTGATGGAGTGGACAAGGACAAGCAGAGGGAAGCTCCTCCAAAGAGAAGAAAAGCCAACTACTGCCCTTGACGAAGCCTCCAACGACGGAGCAAGGCGTCGAGGAGAGAGCAGAGGACTTTTCACAACAAGCTGCAACAGTGTTTGTCGAAGCAGACGGATCCACCCCGGCTTTGCCTGACCTGTGCCGCAGGATGGCCGAGTCTCTCAGATGCCAAGACCTGCACCCCCACCGGGGCATCAAGAGTCGAGGTTGGCGGGTAGCTATTCCTCCCGAGGCAACGACCTCGGTGAGGCATGACACGTCTGTGTCCCCAGGTTTTTTTTTAACTGGGTTCACGCGGTCAGGGTCGGCACCCAGGGTGGTCACCGCTTCCCCCCTTTTTTTCCAGTCCCAGACTGGGAGAGCAGGGAACTGACGGGTCTGTCTCGCATCCAGAACTTCAGCCTACCCAGCAAACCATGTCGTCAGCAGTGCAGCTGGAAAAAGGATCTAGCACGCTCAGTGCCCCGCGGCCTGCACGGCCTCGATACTGCAAGCCCACCAGGCAGAAAAGCTGCAGGAATTGCAGGGGGCTACCAACAAAGGGGAAAAGGCAGCAAAGCCGCTGGATGAAGTCCACAGGACGGCAGACTTTACTGCCCGCCCTTCGGGCGCATCGGATAGTCGCTCTGAAAGAGCAGGACTGAACCGGTTGTCACGCAGTGACACTGGCGACCAACATCCTCACTGATGAGGGCTTTTCCACCCATGGGAAAGGAAAGCCACACATATTCAAACCTCCCCGGGGTCCAAGAGACCATGGTGGAAGGGACAAAGATGTTTGTTAAAACACAAAGCATGTTCCCCTGTTTGTGCGATAAAAACAAAATGTTGTTTTGGAGCACTATTAAAACCACAGTGTTTTAGCGTCTCTGTGCACAAATCACGTGTCACCCCAGTACTTCTCCTGCGGTGCGGAGAGAAAGCAGAGGCCTGCATGACCCTGAGCTGTCCCTGCACCATTACAAGTGTTTTCACTCACAGAGGGAGAGAAAATGCCGAACTTTTACCACCAGTACCTGTGTTAGAGGAGCACAGACTAACTGGTTCAGAACGTTTAAACACACAAGAACACTCAAATGCTTGTGTAATAAAGAGAAATTGCCGTCCACACAAGACAATAAAGTCTCAGACTACTCAAGCTGTTCTGTGCCACCACTCAGCATTAAAGGGAAAAACCCCACCATTTCTTAATGCAACCAGTGTTAATATAGAGCACGGGGAGCTGTCTCACACAGGCGGCCAACCCCCCCTCTAATAAAACTCTGTCCATCAAAGGACCCAGTACACATGCAAACCAAGCACGTGGGTCATGTCCACTGTCACCCTAGGTCTCCGGCTGCAGTTCTACAAGCGACCACCTCCCTTCACGGGGGTGCTGTCGTCCTCCATCAGCCCAGACCGTGCTCATGTTCGGAGAGACGAGATCTCGACTATGATGCAGAAAGGAGTGATCAGAGTGGTCCCTGCTCACGATGTTAAAAAAGGGCCATTACAGCGAGTACTTCCTGGTCCCAAAACGGGAACAGGGCTTGAGGCCCATCTTGGACCTCCGGGGTCTGAACAGAAGAATAAAAACGTACAAATTCAGGATGTTGACACTCAGACAAGTCATCTGCTCGGTTCAACCGAGAGATTACTTCTGCACGGTGGATCTGAAAGACACTTTCTTCCACGTGAGCATCCTGCCCTGCCACAGAAAATATCTCCGCTCTGCCTTCAGGGGCACTGCGTCCGAGTTTTTGGCAATGCCTTTTGGCCTGAAAACCGCCCCCCCGGGCATTCACAAAATGCCTGGACGCGGCCCTAACCCCGCTGAGGGGTCAGAGTTCTGAATTATTTAGACGATCTGCTCATTCCTGGACACAACAGAGTCCAGGCACAGCAGCACTTAGAGAGGCTGATGTCTCACTTGGAAGTTCTAGGTTTCGTTATAAACCTGGCAAAAAGCAACCTGACCCCATCCCAGATTACCATATTTCTGGGAGTACAGCTCAACTCCACACTGTACAGGGCAAGGCTCTCAGAGGCACGGGTTTCATCCCTCCACCTCTGCCTAGCACGTTTTAGCTAGGCCAGAGAGTGCCTCTCAAGCTGTGCCAGCATCTCTTGGGCCTGTTGGCAACAGCTATTGTCTGTGTGCCCCGAGCCTTATCAAGAATGTGCCCTCTTGATCGCCCCTTCGTCTGCCTCGTGCCTTGGGGGGGGGGGTCTCTGATGCTTCACGGTTGCTACTGAATGTTCTATTGGAGGAACCTTATTCACTTATGCATGTTCACAGCCACACACAAATGGATGCAGGGATGTATATGTAGATATCATATGCAGATATATAGATGGATATGTGATATGAATGTATATGTATGTATACTGTATTTATATTTGTAGGTATGGGTATGTTTATTTATGGAAATCTACTGCAAGGTCATGAATATTATTAGTCTTTATGCATGTGTGTTTCGTTGCTGTGTTCTGTCATGTGCTTTGCAGGATTGCGGACGGAGGTTGGGTGTGTTTGCCTTGTGCTCTTTTTGTGGATAATTGTTGTGTTTTGTTGTCTTACTTTCTATCTTTCCTTTCTCTATTAAAAAATTCATATTGTGTGAGAGGATGGCTGTAAGGTGAGAAGGGAGGCCATCTATAAAAAAAAAAAAAGAATGCACTCTCTGCAGATATGGATCAACAAACAAATGCAACCTGCCTCCCCTCGACTGACGAGAGGGATACTGATTGACCCAGAGTGCATGAGGGCTCTGGGGCCATGAAAAGCTCCCACAGTGTTCAACAAAAGTGTCACGCTGATGGCCTCTGGCCTGCCCGGTAACGTCATAAACACGATACCGGGAGCGACAGCTCAGTCAACTCAGACTCTCTACGCTCACAAATGGCGTGTTTTTGAGGCCTGGTGTCTAGAGAGGAATATTATCTCATATTCCTGTGACCTGGTCCAGCTCCTCACTTTTCTACAAGACCTGCTAGAGAAGGGCCGCTCTTTCTCCACCATTAAGGTCTTTTTGTCAGCCATCTCGGCGTGCCACGAAGGCTGAGGAGGTAAATCACCTGGCGCCCACCCTCTCATGATACGGTTCATGAAGGGCGTACTGAGAAAAAGGCCTCCCAGTAGGACTCTGGCCCCTGATTGGGACCTCCAATTAGTCCTGGACGCTCTGTGTGAGCCTCCATTTGAGCCTATCAGCAGCATTAAGATAGATTTGTTATCTTATAAAACTGCTTTGCTCTTAGCTCTTTGCTCAGCTAAACGTGTGGGTGACCTCCACGCTTTATCTGTGCACCCAATGTGTACCAGTTTTGCCCTGGACGGGTCAAAGGTCACCCTGCATCCTAACCCTGCATATGTGCCAAAGGTTCCAACTTTAAATCCTAGAAGTCTGGACTTTGAGCTCTCAATGTTTCCTCCCCCCCTGTCCTCACTGAAGGACAGAGGAGGCTGAATGCACTCTGCCCTGTTAGGGCCCTGAGTGCTTACATTGAAAGAACTGTCAGTTGGAGAAAAACAAATCAGCTGTTTGTGTCAAGAAAGTTCATGCTCAATAATCCAGGTATCAAATCCAATAATTCTCAATCAGGTCATCTGGACAGTTTCTGGTTGTTGTTGTTTTTTTTTTTTTTTTTNGTTTCACCCTCACTCCAGAGGGCTTCATCAATCAGAGTAGTTCCAGCATGCTTTTCCTCCACCAAGCCGTAAACAACTTATGTGGACCAGCTGTTTGTGTGTTTTGCTAATCCAGCTGCTGGCAGAGCCCTGTCAAAACAGCGCCTCTCACACTGGGTGACTGAGGCCATAAAAAGGGCATACAGCAGCAAAGGTCAGCAGGTGCCCTCTAGGGTACATGCTCATTCCACTCTAGGCCTGGCTGCCTCATGGGCCTTATTCAGAGGTGTGCCAGTAGCAGAAATGTACGCAGCTGCTAACTGGGCCTCTTCAAACACATTTGTGAAACACTACAGTTTAGACGTCACAGCATGTGGCGTAACTCAGGCTGTCCTCTCTATCACAGAGTAGAGAAACAGCTAAACGCCTACAGTCTAAGGCATAAGTTCTCACAAGCATGCATTTCCAGGGCGTGAGTGAAATACGTTCCCATAGTCATGTGTTGCACTGAGTGAACCTGACTGATAAGGGAACTGAAAGTTATGCACCATAACTCACGTTCCCTGAAGGAAGGGAACGAGGTGCAACACATGTTTGCCCTTTCAATGCCCAAGCTCGGTGAAGTGCACTTGGAGATAGAAAGCTGGGCGTCAGCCTCTTTGATACAAAGGGGGCGGGGCCTCTTTGGTGACGCTGACGCCCACCTGCCTTTTCAAGGCGTGAATGTATTAGTGAATCGCGTGGCGGCGCAATTCCCATAGTCCTGTGTTACACCTAGTTCCCTTCCTTCAGGGAACGTGAGTTATGGTGCATAACTTTCAGGTTTTTGGCTTGTGTTCTGCTCCTAGTAGCTTTTAGCTAGTGTTTTGCTACTTTTAGCTTGAGCAATTCAGTTTTAGCTTCTTAAACAAAATTCAGAAGTTACTCAGCATTCAGCCGGGTTTTTCTGTTTACATTCGTTATAATTATATTTGCAAAATTAAGTCTAGCCACATGAAATCTGAATGTGAACCTTCTCTCTCTCTCTCTCTCTCTCTCTCTCTCTCGTCATCTGGTACATCAACATTTCCCCATTAAATCTCAAAAAAGTTGTTTGAAATAATTTAATGTAAATAGATGAATAAATAAAAATTAAAACCCTGACAGAGACAATGTGACATCCTCAGGTGTTTTTAATTTCAGTACAAAAAATAAGTCCAAATCTCCAGAGATGTGCAAGTATAACAACAGATTTGGGGTAAAATAATAATAATAATTGATTAGAAGCAGCTGTGGCTTTAAAAGAGATGAATAAATACATGCAGTTGGTGTTTTGAGGAGAGAAAATGTTTGATCTGGATGGTATTCATTCACACGTGAACCATTCATACCAGATATAAGGAGAGGGTTGTGATAATGGACTTCCAGACGAAGGAACCTTGAAGATCCAGGTCCACCTATAGCCAGTCCAGCGTCAGGGGGGTAGTAAAAAGCCTGTAAGTGCACACGCATCCATGCAAACATGCAAGATTCATGAGGAAAAACACAGGATTCAGTTTAATATATGCACAATGCTGTCAGTTTTGGGGGTACCGTAATATCAATTTTCTACAATTCACACTTAAAGGAGACTTTTGTCTAGAAATCAAACAATGAGGTTTCAAAGAGACGACACATAAAAATGCAAATCCTTCTCAAACATGTAGATGTTCAATAACGGCAACCTTTCATTCTCCCTTTTCAGTAATGTGTCAGAGCTTTAATTCATTTACATTTTAAAGCATTTCAGACATGTATCATGCTTCTTTTTTTTCTGCCTTGTTGTGCCACAGAACATAAAGCAACACTACAAGAGGGTGACGAATGGAGGCAAGACTATTTCCAACCTAAACCGTCTTCACAGCTCGCAGAAGGCATCCTGCTTGTTTTTGTTTAGCTGGCAGATAATCCAGTCGGAGAGAGGCCAGGCTTGCTTGTGATACAGCAGGAAGCCGCGTGTGGAGATGCGTGTGGAGATTCGGTGAAAGCTTCACCGCTCACTGTCCTCTTGTTTGTTTTGGCTTGCAGCCTCAGCCACCATTTTGTCACTCATTGGTCTATGAAGTACCTTCCTGAAGTTACAGCTTTTGGTGTTTCTATTTGATTTTAAAGCCTGAATGCTGATAAAATAAAGAAGTTTAGCAAGAAGCCACATTAACAACAGCATTTACGAGACTCACAGAGCATGCTACATACCTAATGTAGCAGATCTTGAATTGTGAGTGAGTTTATTTATTTTAAGGATGCACATTGCTCAATTTCCATGCCAAAGTTTTAAAGCAAAACCTTTATCTTTTAGCAATCAAAGTGATGGAGATGACTCTGCAGCTCAGTACTGTATTCATAAAACTGGGTTCAGCCGGGTTTTTCTGCTTACAGGGTACATTCGTTATAATTATATTTGCAAAATTAAGTCCAGCCACATGAAATCTGAACGTGAACCCTCTCTCTCGTCATCCGAGTCAATGAGTGACAAAATGGTGGCTGAGGCTGCAAGCCAAACCACTGTGCCCCCTTGCAGTCATTTCTGTGGTTGCTCAAGTCGTTGAGCTGTGGCAACCATGTTAAATCGAAACGAGTGCAGAAACTCAGCTGCCGCTGAAATAATTTTGTGGAATGATGTAAAGCTGCGGGAGAAAAACACATTTTCCTGCTTAAAAACTTGTGAACGAGCAAAGAAGTTTATTTTGGGAATATTTGAAAATGACCTTCAAGCAACCATTGTATGTGTCTTTTAGAACAACTTTTTCAGTATTTTCTCTGAGTAAGTGTTTGCTTACATATATACTTCAGTTTTTTATGTAAGCCTATTTATATATATTTGTGTGCATAAATGTGCCTCCCACGTACAGACTGTCTGTTAATAGACGTGCTGCGGGGTGGGATCATCTTTATAAAATTTTAAAGCTTGCAGTTCCATGCTCGGATTTACTTACGTGGGAGCTTTTGTTTATCTCTTTTAATAAGTGCAAAGTCTGGAGCAAAATCAAGTTTCATGCCTGTACTCTCTTTCAATTAGGTCTGTGCTATTTTTATCAAAACACTTGACTTTTCCGGTTTAATCTGCTTCATCTTGTGGTGTGGGGGCTCTTTTTTTTCTTTTGTAAATTATTTGCATTTTGAGTAAAATGATTTGGCAACACTTCTCTGCTTGTTCTCGACAAGGACAGACTCTTTCCCTCCTGCTTTGCTCTTTGTCTTGTGATTCCTATCAGAGCCTCTCACTACATATCCTCTGAATTATAAATTATGGATCTGGTCAGCTGGTCTCAACACAACTGATAAAATGTTCTCGCCGCGAAGACAGGGTGAAGGAGAGCCCTCATGCCATGAAGGGACACTTGCAGCCGGTTACACTAAGGATCATGCGGACAGTGGAAGATGGTGTGTCTGGTCCGTATTGTTCGTTGAGGATGTTGAAGACGTGTACATAAATAAAGTTTATAAGATTTCTGCTTTTTGGAGTCAGTGGTTACCTGGTTTATTGACAAATGCGGAAGATGTCAGCAGCTGTTCTGGTCTTGGTAAAGCTGCCTGGCTTGTATGAAGTAATACCGAGCTGTAAGCTCTCGGACTCGGACGTTGTATGAGCTGAGCCGGACGCGATTTCTGAGAATTGCAGGCCACTTTGCAGGTCCTGGGACCCACTGGCGGGAAGGAATTGACCTTGGGGAAGGCTTCAAGCTCGTTCCAGTGGTGTGACCCCAAAATTTGACTGTTTGGAATCACCACCTAGATGAACTTTGAAGGTAGACATGGAAATCAAGCAGAGGCTGCTTGACCTAAAATAATTGTGTTATCTGAATTTGGCTTCCCCACTCGGCCTTGATTTGGCCAGCTATCTCAAACTTCTGATTGTTTACGTGAACAAGAAGCTCACCCCCCTCCACTCCTTCCTGTGAACATCTGTGGACCTGTGTCAGATTTGAGCCGGCTGATGGACACTGTTCCATCTTATCAGGACTATGGAACTTTCAACTCGCTGCCCTCGTCGGCCTCCTCATGCATAAATGTATTATGACATCATTATGTCTGCTGTTTATGTGTGAGGTCTTTTTTTTCCAAATCTTACACTGTGCCCAGCCAGGACATAGTGCGAGATACTTTTTTTTTTACCTTCCCTCTCCCTCGTGCTTTCTCTTTTCCTTACTTTTGTCTGTTTGTCTAAAACAGGCCTCACTTGTAAATGAGTCTCTGAGGCTCTATGTGATTAATTGTATAAATAAAGATTGAATGAATGAAAAAAAAATCTGGGTTGCCATGAGGTGGAAGGTTTCATACCTCTGCACCCATAGCCCATGCAGCCAGCACGTGACGGCAGAAGTTGAGGTTCCTCGGCTTCATCTTGTCGTCACAGGAGCCGCTGTACTCTGGCACGTTGCGCATCTCTGGTGAACATTCGAACACTTCGATGTGGTGCACGATGGCCTCGTTGCCTGCAGTTATCACAGACTCGTACTGACAGAAACAGAGAGAAAATGGTGGGCATTTTTATTCATGTAGGATGCGTTAATATTTCCAGCGGACCCAAGATGGCTTTTGGTTGTTTTCACTTTTATGCTGGTGAAGATTCTCAGTCGTCCAGGACATGATAAATCAAAAAGGCGTTCAATTCAAGATCAACTGGACTTTATTTGTAACAGAAGACGTTTCGCTTCTCATCCGAAAAGCTTTATCAATTCAATGAACCAGACTGTGTGTGCGTGTGGATTTATAACAGGAGTCACGCACCATCATATGTAAATTGCAAGCTGAGGTAACACATACATGTAAATTGACAGATCACACCTTAACAGTAGGGAGTTCCCTTGAAGTCTCTGACAGCAGACACAACAACTGTATGTAAATTGACAAAAAACACCTCACAGCCCAACAACAGAGGTTTCTCAACAAACTTTGCTAGTCTAATTCACAGACAAGACACCTCTGCTCCCATCCGGTGTAAAACGTTTGTGAATCAGTATAAATCCACACGCACACACAGTCTGGTTCATTGAATTGATAAAGCTTTTCGGATGAGAAGCGAAACGTCTTCTGTTACAAATAAAGTCCAGTTGATCTTGAATTGAACGCCTTTTTGATTTTTCACTTTTATATTCCTGCTACCCTTGAGTCAAATGACCTAGGAGGCCTCAGTGCTAAGACTGAGGTCTGGTGGGTCATTTTGACCCAAGGACAGAGGGTGACTTGTGTGAATGAATGCGAGTCACCATCCAAAGTTTGTTTTGTGTTTTTTTTGCAGTGAGACTTCTGCATTTTTTGTGCTATTAACCATTCCTATGTTAAAAACTTCAGCTCATTAAGGAGATGGGTGCTATGGCTTTTATAGTTTTTATACTTTAAAAAATATATATTTTTTATTTAAAATAAACCCACTCAGAAATGCAAGACCTTTTCAGTTCCTTCAGAAACATTTTATTTATTTATTTTAATTACCCTTTATT
>JBBPBX010002888.1:61537-86636 GCA_038048925.1 Garcialebias charrua
AAGATTAGTGAACAGTACACATGTAATGCTTTTTGTTCTATGACTGACTTGGCTTTGTTTAATAGGGCAATATTTCTTGAGACTTTACTTTGAACATATCTGACGTGAAGTTTCCAGTTGAGTTTAAGAAATTTGTTTTCATGAACTCTTTAAATATCCGCTCCATTTGTATTTGAATTTCCGTATGTGACTGACAGTTCCCAAATAACATTATTTTTGTTTTGTTTAGGTTCAAGGACAGCTTATTTTTATCAAAACACATTTTAAGTTTGTTCAGTTCATCAGTTACATCCTTTAACAGTTGTTCCATGTCATCTCCAAGACATAAAATGTTTGTATCATCGGCAAATAGTTCATTATGTCAGGTACAATACATAGATCATTTACATACATTTGGGACCCAGGACTGACCTCTGAGGAACCCCACAAACAAGGTCCAAACATCAAGAACAAACAACTCCCAACTTCACATTAGACTACAGCTTTTCAATTTCTGCTCTCTCCTCTATTAACACGTTGTGTCAATGCCGGTGCATGTCCTACCTGGAGTAAGGTGCAGGGAGGCCACATCTCCCTCAATCCCTGAGCTGAGCACTGCTTGGTCGGAGATGGACTTGAGGCTGCTCAGAGACTCCTGGGGCTGAGGACAGACAGAGAGACTCATGGGAAGAGATTGTCCAACACACTGGGTTGTTGCTTGGACGAAGGAACTCGAGTTCTTAAACGGCTGATTCAGATTCACTTTGTAGGCTGTTTTTGTTTACTGCGCTGCCATCCCCAAAGAGAAATGTGATGTCAGACGGTTAAGGAGGGATTTCAAAACTGACAGAGAGAGGCTAAAAATGACAAAGTAATTAAAGTATTTAGGATGTTTTAAGATTAGACTCTTTAGTATCAACAAAGCCCTATGATTTAAAATAAACGTGCTTCAGTCCCGCATGAAAGCTGAGGTGAACGTCTTCGGATGTGGAACGACGTGAACTTCTCGGCGTCGGTGTAGAACCTCAAGTGTGACTCCACTCGGCTCTCGTCCTACTGGTTTTTCTCAGGTGTAAGTTGCCTCTGTGACTTATTCCACCGTTCTCTGGGCGGGATCGTCAATGCAACGTGGGCGATATCATAACCGGTCAATTGTGTTCGAGCCACTCCGCACGCTGTGGTCCTTAATCCCCCTATAATCAGACTTTTAACGTCATTAGCGTTTACTGCTTATACGTCTGGGTGTAGCCATGCTGCGCCGTCATCTCTGGCACCTCTCTGTAAATGCGCTCATTTCTTGTGGCACCGTCCGTCAACACGGTCAGAGACAAAATGGAGGTTCAGATGTAGTTTGCAGTGTTGCAGGGCGGGTCATCCTGTGACGTAGCTCCGCTGGCCAATCAACCGCTGCTGTCTGCTCATCGGTGTAGGTTGAAACCAAGAACAAGGCGGTCCCATAAACGGGCTGAGTTGGGGTGGGTACTGGCAGTGGGCCGGCTCTTAACTGGTGCCGTGTGATGCGGAACCGACCGTTGATGGCAAAGCGCCAAAAGTGTCAGCTCGTGTGTCCTAATGTGAACGAAATCCCTGCAGCGAGATTAATGTCTGGTTCAGTCTTCCCCATGAGTCTAGGCTCATAACAGTGACGAGTTGTCTCACACATGAACAGTTGTAAATCAAAGTTGCTAATAAAAGAAAACAAACAAACAAAAACAAGTTTGATTGGCTGAAACCGTACGAAGATGACGGGAACTTGAGCGTGCCGTATTCCTCACCTTGATGCTGTCAGGTGGTGAGTAGGACAGCGGTCCGTTCAGCAGGCTCGATGTTTTAGCCTCGCTGTAGGCTGGTGACGGGGAGCTGGATGACAAACTCAAAGAACCCAGTAAACTGGAACCAGTGTCCTTACTGGAAGAAAGAAGAGGGGTTATAAGCTATAATTAGATTATAACTAAATCTATGCACTTTAGATACATTTACATTTGCAAACGTCAACTATTAGTTAACATTAATCTGCGCTGCCACTTTAAGAGAAGCTGCAGGGCAGTTTAAAGCATGCATTTAAAAACATTTTGCAGCGTTTTCACGTCTTTTCTTCCCCTGAGCCTTGAAGAACATATGTCTGTTAACATGAAGTTATTATAACATGACTGTCTTTGGAAACATTTGATTTGTGCATCCCTAATGATGACCACAATGCTAACGGCGTTGGCCTCTCTATGGTTAGCATCCATGGTCATTTTTGATCTGCAGCCTATGATTACCGGTAATAGTTTTTTTTTGTTTTGTTTTTTATATATTATTATATCATGGTGTTCCTGATAATCACATACAAAATGCATTAATGGTACATCCAGACCGAACGCGTTTTGAGCTGCATGAGCGTCCGGTTTACATGCAAAGTCAATGGGGGACGCGCCTCCAGGAGCGTCTAGGGGTCGGGCGTCGCGTCACGTGCGTGTTGAGCGTTTTGGAAGTCGTTTTCCGTGCACGTGAGCCCACGGCAGCCTCCACAACACGCCTTGAACATGCTGAAGATTTCGCCGTTCAACGCTCTGTCAACCAATCAGGGAGAGTCGGGGAGGAGAGAGAGGGGAGTCAGCTATGTGACGCGGTAACGAGGGGACGGGTGTTGCGCAACTGTGTGACATATTGGCTGTGTCTCAATTCAGGGGCTGCATCCTCATGAGGACCCAGCCTAGCTGGGCCGAGTAGGCCACGCACTCACAAGACCGGGTGGGCTGAGTGAAACTGCTGAAATGGGACGGTCTAGCCTTCAGGTTTGCCGGCATTGAAGTGGGTGGGGCGTTCTCTTGAAGTGGGTGGGAAGTTCTTGTGTGCCGCTTGGTGTGTGTGGAAAGAGAAGGGACGCCGCTAAAATATATTATTTATCTGAATACATGTATATATATTAGTATTTCTGAGCTTACTGTTTGTTAAGAACTGATTACAAATCAGCTTATAAGGGGCGATCTGTTAAAACCCAGAGTGGACCTACAAAATGCAAGCTGTCGAGTAGCACAACTGGTTAATCAACCTGCGATTGGTGCAGAGATACTTTTCTCGAAGCTGGTTCGAATCTCACTCGGTACGGTTAAAACTTATTTTACGTTTGTCTTTTATTGGATAAAAAAATGAGGACTGAGATTAAAAGGAAGGAGTTTGTGAAACTCCTTCTTTTTTTTTATCCAATAAAAGACAAACGTAAAATAAGTTTTAACCGTACCGAGTGAGATTCGAACCAGCTTCGAGAAAAGTATCTCTGCGCCAACCGCAGGTTGTTTTACCAGTTGAGCTACTCGACAGCTTGCTTTTCACTGGTCCACTCTGGGTTTTAAAAGATTGCCCCTCAGAATATCCTTGCTACGCACGTGTAAAATAATCTGATTTGTAATCAGTTCTTCAGCTAACACAATTTTTTTTGTCGTTTCTGAAGTTAAATTTTAATGAGATATATTCGAGCTGAGGTTGTTTGAGATGACTAAATAAACAAAGGTTCAATGAATATTCGCGCTGAGGTTGTTTTTAAAACGAGCTGATGACTCAACAACACACAGCAGCCCGACTCTGCACGCAGAAAGTCCCACCCCCCCGCGAAATCTCTGCTGGCGCTATGAATTCTGGGATAGCCTCCGTCTGGAAGGATTCACGAATGCATCCTTCGATTTCGGCAGGAAGTAGGCCGCATTCCTCGGCCGCATGAGGAGGAGTCTTCGAATTGGGACAGTCCTCCGCGCGGGGCAATGACGTATGCGGCCGACAAATGCGCACTCATGAGGATGCAGCCCCTGAATTGAGACACAGCCATTGTTTGTGAGACACGGAAATAACCCGCCAAGTCGTGTTCAAGTATGGAGGAGAAATAAAAAGGACCTTGCCTGGCGGAGTGCCAATGAGGAAGTCGGGATATCGGGTAAGTTTTGAATTGTGAACTTTTCACGTTTAGCAAGTTAAGCTCTGCTAAGCACCGCTCACGTTCCGGTTTGAACACCACTGGGTCCAGTGCGTCCACCTCGAGGCGTTTCGCGCTTTTTTGCCGTTGAAAAGGCGCTCGGTCTGGATGTACCATAATAATTGTTTTATAATTGAATCAAAGCCCGTGGAATCGTTATTAAATTTAATCAAGAGGAGCCTAAAAATTCCCTCCTAGCAACTGAAGTGTGTTTTTTTGTTATGCAAAAAAAATTAATGAGAGCCAAATATGTTGCAATGTTTTAAGTTGTGACGTTATACTTACAACTGATTGCCTGTGGAGGTGAAAGATGAGGATTGGCTGCTTTGTGATTGGCTGGCACTGTTGAGGGCGGAGTCTATTGCGCTGTCTGCTACCACAGAACTGTAACCTGGACAAAACCAAAACATGAGAGATTTTTAAAGTTTCTGAAATCTTCATTTAGGAAATGATTTAAATACACGGCTTACAAATTAAACATTAGGGATGCATGTTGTAGAATTTTTGGACGATATCCGAAATGTTAAAATTTATTTGGTCGTTAACCGATACCAATACAGATGGTTTTTTTTTTTTTCTAGTGCAGAGACTACCGTACATAGTTATATCTGCTGTGGAATTAAAATACCACATTATTCTGTACGGCCTGCTATCAAATGCAGATACCAAAAAGGGGCCTGAAAATGATGCAACACTATATAAATATATAATATACTGTATATATAAAAAAATACAGTACTGTAACTTTTTATTTAGATGAGTTATTTTGATGGAATTACCGATGTTCAATATTTTCACTACAAACCGGATTCCAAAAAAGTTGGGACACTAAACAAATTGTGAATAAAAACTGAATGCAATGATGTGGAGGTGCCAACATCTAATATTTTATTCAGAATAGAACACAGATCAAAAGTTTAAACTGAGAGAATGTATCATTTTAAGGAAAAATATGTTGTTTCAAAATTTCATGGTGTCAACAAATCCCAAAAAAGTTGGGACAAGTCCATTTTTACCACTGTGTGGCATCCCCCCTTCTTCTTACAACACTCAACAGACGTCTGGGGACAGAGGAGACCAGTTTCTCAAGTTTAGAAATAGGAATGCTCTCCCATTCATGTCTAATACAGGCCTCTAACTGTTCAATCGTCTTGGG
Source organism: Garcialebias charrua (assembly GCA_038048925.1). Classification (NCBI taxonomy): domain Eukaryota; kingdom Metazoa; phylum Chordata; class Actinopteri; order Cyprinodontiformes; family Rivulidae; genus Garcialebias; species Garcialebias charrua. The sequence continues at coordinate 66,625 of JBBPBX010002888.1, forward strand.
CCTTCTTTGTCGCACCTTCCTCTTTATGATGCGCCAAATGTTCTCTATAGGTGAAAGATCTGGACTGCAGGCTGGACATTTCAGTACCCGGATCCTTCTCCTACGTAGCCATGATGTTGTGATTGCTGCAGAATGTGGTCTGGCATTATCTTGTTGAAAAATGCAGGGTCTTCCCTGAAAGAGATGACGTCTAGATGGAGCATATGTTGTTCTAGAACCTGAACATAGTTCTCTGCATTAATGGTGCCTTTCCAGACATGCAAGCTGCCCATGCCACAAGCGCTCATGCAACCCCATACCATCAGTGATGCAGGCTTCTGAACGGAGCGTTGATAACAACTTGGGCTATCCTTGTCCTCTCTGGTCCGGATGACATGGCGTCCCAGTGTTCCATAAAGAACTTCAAATCGTGACTCATCTGACACAGAACAGTCTTCCATTTTGCCACACTCCATTTTAAATGACCCCTGGCCCAGTGCAAACGTCTGAGCTTGTTTAGAAATGGCTTCCTCTTTGCACTGTAGAGTTTCAGCTGGCACGGTGGATTGTGTTCACTGACAATGCTTTCTGGAAGTATTCCTGAGCCCATTCTGTTATTTCCTTGACAGTGGCATTCCTGTTTGAGGTGCAGTGACGTTTAAGGGCCCGGAGATCACGAGCATCCAGTAGAGTTTTACGGCCTTGACCCTTACGCACAGTGATTGTTCCAGATTCTCTGAATCTTTTGATGTTATGCACGGTTGATGATGATAACTTAAAAGTCTTTGCTATTTTACGCTGGGTAACACCATTCTGGTATTGCTGCACTATCTTTCTGCACAACAATGGTGGAATAGGCAGCACGGTGGCGCAACTGGTAGAGCTGCTGCCTCTCAGCGAGAAGGTCCAACGTTCAAATCCCGGTCCGGGGGCCTTTCTGGGTGGAGTTTGCATGTTCTCTCCGTGCATGCGTGGGTTTTCTCCGGGTGCTCCGGTTTCCTCCCACAGTCCAAAAACATGCATGTTAGGTTGATTGGTAACTCTAAATTGACCCTGGGTGTGAGTGAAACAGGTCCCTCTTGTAAATGAGTCCCCGTGGCTCAACAAGGATAGCTTGTATAAATAAAGGTTGAATGAATTGGTGATCCTCTTATCATCTTGGCTTCTGAGAGACACTGACACTCTGAGAAGCTCTTTTTATACCCAATCATGTTGTCAATTAACCTAATTAGTGTTAATTGGTCTTCCAGCTGTTCGTTATATGCTCAATTTCCTTTTTACAGCCACTTATTGCTACTTGTCCCAACTTTTTGGGGATTTGTTGACGCTGTGAAATTTTGAATCAACATATTTTTCCTTTATAATGTTACATTTACTCAGATTAAACTTTTGATCTGTCATCGATGTTCTATTACGAATACAATATTGAATTTTGCCATCTCCACATCATTGCATTCAGTTTTTATTCACAATTTGTTTAGTGTCCCAACTTCATTGGAATCCGATTGGTATATTGCTAATATCGACCGATACCATGCCGATAATATCGTGCATCCCTATTAAACATTATAAACCCTTTTTTAAATTTCACAACAGCTCTAGAGCAACAATAGAACACTCTTTAATCAAGGTTAGATGTATAAACAAACCAGAACTAAACTGAAAAAAGATGAAGGATTGAGTTTTATGTTTAAATCTTGAGCTTTACATGCGACACAAATTTAATGTGGTTTTTTTCATGACAAAAACTTTCACATAAAACATGCATTAATGACTATTCATTTTAAATGCAGGGAGTTGGCAACATTACCGGTATATTAGATTCCCTTCTATTTTAGAAGATGGAAACTCTTGGTTTGGGGAAAGCTTCAGACTGGTTACTGTGCTCAATATGTTAATAAAACATTAGTATTATATAGTTATTAAAAATAAACAGCACTGGTGTTGAGTGTGATCTAAGATTATCACCACGTGTCATTTCTGAGGGATCGATTTGCGGACGAACTTATTAAATCCTATTTACAACCTTTAAATGAGCCTTTTCCAGATGTTTCTCCAAAACATGAACAAAATGCCCCAGAAATATCCACCATCCTTTGGTAATCAGATTACTCTGATACTCACTAGTGCTGCAGTTCTGCTTCTGGTGGTTCGGCAGTCGGACCGACAGCGATGAGCTTCCTCCCACTACGCCGCTGCCCATCAACCCCGAGCTGCCTCCGCTGCTTCCGATAACGCCAATCCCACTTCCTGGAGCTAAACTTCCTACTGGACTCTGTGACAATAGGGAAGACCCCTGCAATCCTGACTGGGCGGAGCTCAATCCCAGAATGCCAGAGCCGATGCTGCCCAATCCTGAAGCTGTGCCGAGCAGGTCTCCCGTCAAAGACGTCAGCCCGCTGACTGTGATGCTTCCACTGCCGATGGCGCCCAACCCGCTGTTGGTTGTTGTAGTGCTGACACCCCCGAGAGAGCCCGGTAAGCCTGAGCTGCCCGTGCCTAAGGCGGCTGCCTGGGCGTAAGGAGTTGGGGTGGAGCTGGACAGAAGGCCCGCCATCGTGCTCAGAGATGCCGGCATCCCTGACAGGCCGAGGCTCCCCGACATCGGGCTTGTGGGGATGGAACTGGACATGATGCCTTTCCCCAGAGAGAGTCCCAGACTGAGCCCGAGGCTGTTGGAGGTCGATGTGGGACCCAAAGGCGCCTGGGGCTGGGAGTTCAAAGTAAGGAGCCCTTGTATGCTGGCATTAGGCGGCGAGGAGTCTGAGGAGGCGCTGTGGCTGTTGGTAGAGGCGCTAGAGTTGGAGATAGGAGCCGAGGAGCTCGCTGAGTGTTTGGCCTGCTGCTGCGCCGACGCGTGAGGCGGCTGCTGGGTGGCGTTACTGTAGCTGCCAGTCAAAGTGTTGGAGATGCTGCTGTGATGGCTGTTGACCCCGGATCCGCTGCTTCCTCCACCAGCGATGGCCGCCATAGAGACCAGAGAGGATGGGGTCAGCCCCGAGACGGAAGAAGAAGAGGAAGAAGAAGAGGAGGAGGAGGAGGAGGAAGAGGAGGAGGAAGACAACAAAGAGGAGGGATTCCCGTTCTTCACAGGTGACTGTGAAAACAAATAATGAGGGAAATCAACGTCTTTGTCCAGTTTGATCAGTTTTCATACAAAGTTCTACAAATGCACCAAAAGTTTTTTTTTTTAAAGGAAAATTTTAAGTTTGCAATTTTCTGAATGAATTGAAAATCGTGCAAAACTTTAAAACTGTGTTTTATTTCTAACATGTTTACTCCTACATCGAGAGGAGCCAGTTGAGGTGGCTCGGGCATCTGGTTAGGATGCCTCCTGGACGCCTCCCTGGTGAGGTGTTCCGGGCATGTCCCACCGGGAGGAGACCCAGAGGAAGACCCAGGATACGCTGGAGGGACTATGTTTCTCGGCTGGCCTGGGAACGCCTTGGGATTCCCCCAGAGGAGCTGCTCCAAGTGGCTGGGGAGAGGGAAGTCTGGGCCTCCCTACTTAGGCTGCTACCCCCGCGACCCGACCAAGGATAAGCGGAAGAAAATGGATGGATGGATGGATGTTTACATAAAAATAAAAAAGTACAGTAGTCCCTCGCTACTTTGCGATTTGTTTGTCACGGACTCGCTCCACCGCTGTTTTTCAAAATAAGAGTGGACATGACATTGATGGATAAGCCGCAGGATCGGCATGGAATTTGAATTTAAAATAAATTATTTTAAATTATTTAGCCCATTCTGCAGGATAAACTTCCTGCTAAAGCTGATCAGCTGTTCTCTATGCAGAGTGGAAAAGTGGGCGTGGCCAAGAGCGCTTGCAGGTGGCAGAGAACAGCGGAGGCAGGGAGCTAAAATCATGACATTCTGTGCTCTTTTAGAACGTTTAGAGTTTAGAAACATTGTTTAGAATATTGCAAGAGTGCATGAAGAGTTTAAAATGCCTTATTTATATAATAAATAAAATAAACTACTACTACTTGCACTAATCGTCCTACTTCGCGGTTTTTCACTTATCGTGGGTCTTCAGGGTACGGATCACCCAAGATAAACAAGGGACTACTGTAGTACAAAGTCAAAGCCCTAACTTTGTCCTGGGAAACTCAGAAATAAACTAGAGAAAAGTATCTGTACAAATAAACATACAAGTAAAATATATATATTAAAAAAGTAAAGATTTCTGAGTGCATGTCAAGTCTTCACACTGACCTGGCTAACTTCACTGTCTGTTGAACGTCCCCGCTTCTTGTCGTCTTCTGAGTTTTCCTAAGAGGAAAAAAAAAACACATTAAGATCCAGTAAAAGAATCAACTTTCTGTAGCCATTTGTACTAGCTGCTGCTGATACTAATTATTGTATTATTATATCTGGAGATCAGCTCAAGAGCCCCACCAGAAGTCAACTTTTATCTTTACTTCACTCAAACAACTTTAAGACTTATGGACAAAGACTTTGCATTAGTCAGCATTTATTGTGTCATACAGATATCTCCATTTTTCTACGTTTCTTTTTATACCAGAAAAGATTTCCTTTATTAAACGACGTACTATTGTTCTGTCAGAGATATAATAACTACTCTCAGTACATTCTGAGTGTGGGCAGCAATGGAAATATAAGAAGAACGTACAATAACAAAGACAATTATCTTCAGTTAATGAGGTCGTTTAGACAATCACCTCACCTGACTTCAGGTGAAGGCAACAAAAGGTTTAATTTCCCATGATTGCCTTTGTTACGATGACAAGCCTCTCAGGTTAATTAAGACATCATCTAAGAAGTGTGCAAAAGCGTTTCAAATATCTTTTTGTTTGTGGATTCTTGAAGAATTTACGTTTTTTACATTTGTCATAATATTGAAGAATAAAAAAACAGGAGAATAATATGAGTAAAAACAAACTTAATATCGCAGCAGTATCAGAAAAAACAAAACAAAAAAAAACCTTCCTTTTCGTTTTTGTTGTGCACATAGTGCAAACAGCAAAACGCACACGATGAAAGGTGAGTTTTCTTACCGTAGTGCAAGTGGCAGGTGAAGGGGGGATGGGAGAGGATGATGTGGTGGAGGTGGGTGTGCTGCTGGAGTTCTGGAAGATCTCATCTTCCAAGTGCGAGTGTCCCGGCGGGGAGGTGGCGACGAGCGTCTGAGCTGCAGCACGAGATGGAGAAAAAGAAGTCACGAGATTTTATCTGCTCATGCAGGACTCATGACAACACTGCACCTCCAACACTTTACCAACAGGCACCAGAACTCGCTCAATGCCGAGTCTTCAGGAGCATATCTCAATAAAAAATAAATCCAGGTTCATTTCATTTTAAAAAATTTAGTTTTAAAATTGTTTTACTAAAATATATATATATATATATATATATATATATATATATATATATATATATATATATATATATATATATATATATATATATATAATATATATATATATATATATATATATATATAATATATATATTATATATATATATATATATATATATATATATATATATATATATATATCTATATATATATATATATATATATATATATATATATATATATATATATATATATATATATATATATATATATATATATATGTATATATATATATATATATATATATATATATATATATATATATATATATATATATATATATATATATATATATATATATATATATATATATATTATATATATATATATATATATATATATATATATATATATATATATATATATATATATATATATATATATATATATATATATATATATATATATATATATATATATATATATATATATATATATATATAACTTGTTTAAAACTTTATAGTTCATATTTCTGTGATGTGTTGTGTTGTAGGACAAATAACAAAAGACAAGATGGACTCCAGGAGACTGTCTACGTACGAATCTCGTCCAGGTCCAGGTCGTCATAAAGGAACTCATTCTCTTCAAAGTCTGGGTCCTGCGATGAGTCTGTGTAGTACTCTACGTCATCCTTTATTAAAACAAACAAACAAAAAGAACAAATGAGCAACAAAAACACAGTTTCATTCACTATGTGAAGGTTCACGAAGCGTTCACACTATTGTGATGCATTTTTCTTCGATACAGGTTTCAGCACGTTTCTCACACCGCAGTTTTCCAGCTATTTCAACAAACCATAAACCAAAACGTTCAGCTCTTTCAGGATGACTTTTGGTGTTGGTGCATCTTTAGCTTTTTGAAATAATTAGCCTTTTCTGTTTTTTTTTTGTTTGTTTTTTCATAGAAAATGAATTGAGCTAATTTTACCTCCTTCATATTTTTAGATGTGTTTACAACCTTTTACTGCTCCTTTCACATTTTCTTCTGCTTCAGCTTCTTAAGCTTCCTTCTGCAAATTTAAAATGTTTTTCAGCTACTTCCAGCTGTTTTGTGCTCCTTTCAGATTCTTGCTGCCAACCACAACCTTTTTGTGCTTCTTACTTCTTTCTGGTAATTTCAGCTTATGCCCCTTTCAGCCTATTATGCAAGCTTCAACTTTTTCAGCTATTTCAGCCACCGGTACTATTTAGCTGCTTTTTATGCTAATGTTAGCCTTTTCAACTAATTCTACTTTTTTTTTTAAACTCATTTAAACTTTTTTCAGCCCAATTCAGCAAAAATGTACTCTCTCCACTTCCTTCTTATTTCAGTTTCCTTCTGCTTTTAGCTACTTTTCAGCTGTTTTCAATTGTTGCCAATTTCAGCTTTTTTCAGATACTTTTCCACATTTTGTGTTCATTTCTGCTTCTTTCAGCCTAATTGTGCAAACACGTTATTTCTGCCTTCTACTGCTAATTTATGCTTGTTCTTCCTTTACAGCTACTTGTTTGCATTTTTGTAGCTAATTTCAGCTGTTTTCAGATAAATTCAAGTTTTTCAACTTCATGTTAATTTTAGTTATTTTCTATTTCAGTTACTACATAGCTGTTTTATGCTAATCTTAGCCTTTTCAGCTAATTCCACATTCTTTTTAGCTAATTTCAGCTCTCTCCACTTCCTTCTAGTAGTTTAAGCTTCTTTCTAACTTTTCAGATTTTTTTCGCTAATGTTAGCTTTTTTTAAGCTAATTTTGTAAATTTTGTGCACATTTCTGCTTGTTTAAACCTAATTCAGCAAATATATGTTGTTTCTGTTTTATTATACAAATTTTGACATGGTCTTCTCTTTCAGCTACGATAGAGCATGCTTTTAGCTAATTTCAGCTGTTTCTCAGCAAGTTCTGAAATATGGTAAGCATCTACACTTCATTTTCACAGGAAATGCAGTTTCTCTAGTTTAGATTTTACTGCTGCAAACTTCAGCTGAGTTTTAGTGTAAAACACTCTCTCCCTGAGCTCAACACCAAGTGTGAGAGGGAGAAACATCAACCTGCCGACAGCTAAACAAACCTTGATCTTTTTGATGGCTTCGACCTGCAGTGAGTCGTTGTCCAGCATCCTCAGTATCGTCTCCAGCATTAGGATGTGGTACCGATGCTTCTCAATGAACTTTTTCAGCTCCTCGATCCGATCCTGCTTCTGTAAAACAAGAACAGGGTTAGGAAGATGTGGATGTTTTTTTCTGAAGTAAAATGTAATTACCGGTACTTTTGTTCTGTTTAAAAAAATGTTGCTGCTAGTACACGTGTTAATAAATAAGCTATAGAATGACACATTTCACAGCGGAACATAAACCAATAAATATTTATTGTAACAGCGAGGAAGATGTTGCAGCCTCAGGCATGATCTACTGCAGTCCACAAGCAGAGATCCACTTCTGATCTCAATATTTAATCAAACTACGGTAGTCCTTTACCAGTAATTTCCACTTACAACCGGAGTAGTTTATTCTCCAACTGTGCTTCAGGGCATGTATGAACAAAACTAAACATAGCTGGATAAACTGATATAAATAAAACGCAGCAGCTTTTTAACGCACAAGATGAACACTCGTGACCAATCAGGCGCAGCCGGACTGCATCAGGCCAGTCTAAGAATATGAACGTGTTCATCTCAGCTTAATAACGCTACAACGGTAAAGGATTCTGTGCAGATAAGTCGTTGATTCAACAGGACGAAGTTGAACCCTTTCAGTAATAAAAGGAATCAATAGGTCACATTGAGTCTAATGTAGAAAATAGATACAATACTCAAATACAAGCAGAAAGCAACAATAGTTACGGTAACATTTTTTTTTTTTACTTGAATGAGGAACAAGTTTGAAATGTGCTTCTATTTTCAACCTTATAAATGTACAGAGGAAAATCACTTTAGAGACGGCGAAGATGTCTAAAATCATCAAGAATGTTGATTCAAAAGTAAAAAAACAATCGATTCTAAAGACTGAGACCAGCTCCTGTACACTGGTGCTGTACACACCACAAATGTTTCACTATTAACTACGTCAACACTATTTAAATAACATGCTATTAGGTTAATTTGTACAGACTATTTTTATTTACAATTAAAAGTGCTTTTGAACACTTGAAAAGTTAACTCTTGCAGTTTCTTACAGTTTAAGGTATAAATATTGGACATTTTTAGAAAATGATGAACTTACAGACCACTTACTTTCTCGCACCGCCTTATAATTTGCATCAGTTCAAATATGTCTAATAAAGTGGAAAAATCAATAAAAACGTTGCATCTATTATGCGTCCCTGTGGACAACCTGGAAATGTGGGCTGGTCTTGAGCCAGAAATCGATTGGCTGCCAAATGGCGGACAAGGGAGCGTGCACGGAAGGACTTTAACAACAAGATTAACACTTAAAAACAATTATTTGTTTGCTTAAAATTATAGCAAAGGTGTATCTCAGTTTAACTTTTCCTTAATAAATGCACTTTGACGGTCAAATCAGCTGCATTTTCCAAAGCCGATATGCGGAAACATGAACGCGCAGAGGGCGACTCGTTGTCCATTTCTTTGAAATTTAACAAGATAAACACCTAAAACAACCATTTGTTTGCTTGAGATTATAGCAAAGGTGTGTCTCAGTTGAACTTTTACTTGATAAATGCACTTCAATGGTCAAATCAGCTGCATTTTGCCAGGGTAGCACAGTGAAACAAAGCTGATTTGACAGTTGCGCCAGGCAGACGGCGGTGGCAGACTATGGCAAGCCAATCATGTCATTAATAGCTACATGATACAACGGCATGCAAAACAGCTTGACTGCCATCTAGCGGCTGAAAATGGTAGTGTTCAATATTTTCAGTCAGAATGAATGAAAACGGTTATAACTCAGCCAAAAGTTATGTCAACGAGGCGGGGCGCCACACTTGTAAATGGTAAATGGAGCTTATTTATATAGCGCTTTCCAGCCCCCTGTGAGGAGCCCCAAAGCACTTTACAATACCAGCCATCCACCCATTCATTCAGACATTCATACACCGGTAGTGGTAGCCTGCCTTGCAAGGCGCCATCCAGACCTACCGGGAGCAATTTGGGGTTAAGTGTCTTGCCCAGGAACACGACGACACATAGTGGGCGGATGCGGGATTCGAACCTCCAACCTTCCGATCGGGGGTCGACTGCCATTACCACTGTGCCACGGCCGCCCCGTATTGTATAATAGTAGGGGAAACATTGACGTATTTACGCCGTTAAATTAACATATCATGATATAATTTATTGTCCCAGGCAAGTTTCTTTTACCGGTACTATCGTGAATGATAAGATATGACCCAGCCCTGAAGCTGAACATCCAACTTTTCATTTTATTACCAGGTCTGGAGCTCCGCTCAGAGCCGGTCGTTTGCCGTTGGCCGGCTGAACAAATTTATAAAACGATCTTCGAACAAATTTCGTGCTTAGAAAAGGCACAGGGGTGACACATCCAAACTGGATACAACTTCACTGTCAGGATGAATAACTCTTCTGACAGTTTGGGGATGGGATATGAATCCTTAATGCAGGAAGTCCTCTGAAGCGACCGCAGTCTGTCATCAAGAAGTTTTCTATAAATGATGTCCCCAGAGAGGACTAAAAAGGAAGGCTCGCGGCAGACAGAAGTGGTCAGTGAGATTATCTTGCTCAGCCCAGATACACAAAATGAACAGAAGGCCCTCCGTGTAACCTCTCTGCCACAGAGACGGTGGGATAAAAGAACGAGGAGGAGGCCACGAGGCTGACAAACCAACACATCTGCAACGAGAAGAAAGACTGGTTCACAGACGAGAGCGGGCTGACCTCTTTGTCTCCTTTCTTTTTCTTCGTCTGGACTGAAAGAGACTCCACTTCGCTCTCAAACTGGTCCACCTGCATGTTCAGGATGTCTATTGTGTTCTGAAAACAGACAAGAAGGGCCTCGTAAACTGTCAACTTTTATTCAGCAGCCTTAAAAATCTTAATCTTGAGATAACTGTTGGCAAAAACCACTGAACCAAAGCTTTAAATTACTTTAATTAAACTTTGTTTATAACTAAAGAAAGTTATTTCTTTTAAATGGTCATTATACTGCACTAAATAATTACTAAATAATACAGTTGGCTTATAAATTCTGAATTAAGTACAAACCGGATTCTAAAACAGTTGGGACACTAAACAAATTGTGATTAAAAACTGAATGCAATGAAGTGGAGGTGCCAACATCTAATATTTTATTCAGAATAGAACACAAATAAAAAATAAAAAATTTAAACTGAGAGAATGTATCATTTTAAAAGAAAAATATGTTGTTTCAAAATTTCATGGCATCAACAAATCCCAAAAAAGTTGGGACAAGTCCATTTTTACCACTGTGTGGCATCCCCCCTTCTTCTTACAACACTCAACAGACGTCTGGGGACAGAGGAGACCAGTTTCTCAAGTTTAGAAATAGGAATGCTCTCCCATTCATGTCTAATACAGGCCTCTAACTGTTCAATCGTCTTGGGCCTTCTTTGTCGCACCTTCCTCTTTATGATGCACCAAATGTTCTCTATAGGTGAAAGATCTGGACTGCAGGCTGGACATTTCAGTACCTGGATCCTTCTCCTACGTAGCCATGATGTTGTGATTGCTGCAGAATGTGGTCTGGCATTATCTTGTTGAAAAATGCAGGGTCTTCCCTGAAAGAGATGACGTCTAGATGGGAGCATATGTTGTTCTAGAACCTGAACATAGTTCTCTGCATTAATGGTGCCTTTCCAGACATGCAAGCTGCCCATGCCACAAGCGCTCATGCAACCCCATACCATCAGTGATGCAGGCTTCTGAACGGAGCGTTGATAACAACTTGGGCTATCCTTGTCCTCTCTGGTCCGGATGACATGGCGTCCCAGTGTTCCATAAAGAACTTCAAATCGTGACTCATCTGACCACAGAACAGTCTTCCATTTTGCCACACTCCATTTTAAATGACCCCTGGCCCAGTGCAAACGTCTGAGCTTGTGGAGCTTGCTTAGAAATGGCTTCCTCTTTGCACTGTAGAGTTTCAGCTGGCAACGGCGGATGGCACGGTGGATTGTGTTCACTGACAATGCTTTCTGGAAGTATTCCTGAGCCCATTCTGTTATTTCCTTGACAGTGGCATTCCTGTTTGAGGTGCAGTGATGTTTAAGGGCCCGGAGATCACGAGCATCCAGTAGAGTTTTACGGCCTTGACCCTTACGCACAGCGATTGTTCCAGATTCTCTGAATCTTTTGATGATGTTATGCACGGTTGATGATGATAACTTAAAAGTCTTTGCTATTTTACGCTGGGTAACACCATTCTGGTATTGCTGCACTATCTTTCTGCGCAACAATGGTGGAATTGGTGATCCTCTTACCATCTTGGCTTCTGAGAGACACTGACACTCTGAGAAGCTCTTTTTATACCCAATCATGTTGTCAATTGACCTAATTAGTGTTAATTGGTCTTCCAGCTGTTCGTTATATGCTCAATTTCCTTTTTCCAGCCACTTATTGCTACTTGTCCCAACTTTTTTGGGATTTGTTGACACTGTGAAATTTTGAATCAACATATTTTTCCTTTAAAATGTTACATTTACTCAGATTAAACTTTTGATCTGTCATCTATGTTCTATTATGAATAAAATATTGACATTTGCCATCTCCACATCATTGCATTCAGTTTTTATTCACAATTTGTTTAGTGTCCCAACATTTTTGGAGTCCGGTTTGTAAAAAAGAATTGTTCGCATTGGTGTCAGTTTTAACAACAAACTATTAGAAACAGCAGATTAACATAGATTAACGTGAAGCCTTTGATGGTATAATTTCTCACATCCTAACAGAAAAACAAGATTCAGAAAACTAGTTTTAATTTGATGTTGTCAGAACAAAGTGTTACATTTTATTTTAATTCAACCAGCTGTCAAACTGAAGTAAACTAACTTAAAGGGGACCACATATTCAAAATTCACTTTTTAAAGTTTTTTTTACTCAACTTTGGGTATGTACTTCATAAAAAAACAGTCCTAGTGGCAAAAAAATGCACCCAGTGGTTTATTTACTCTAGTAAATTTATTTTACTGTGATAAGATACGTTTCGTTTTGAAATACTCTCGCATGTTACGTCACAAGCGAGAGAGGACAACCCACCCCAACCTGAGTCCAGCCCCTCACCTAGCAACCCCTGGTTAGGCTCAACCCACTTCTGTATTAAACACATGACTGTTGTTTTTCATGATTTCATCTCATCTTTTGTTTATATGTTCTTAATTTCATGTGTACAGCACTTTGTTGCAGCTGTGTTTTTTTAAATGGCTTTATAAATAAAGTATAATTGTTATTTTTATGTTTTAGTTCAATTTTTAGTGTATTTGCGATCGCTCCCAACGCGCAGCCGGCAAAAATTAAACGAGCAGACCCCCGGCGTAGGGACCGGCGGCAACGGGACCCTCTTCTGGCGGATGGAGCGGAGCTTCAACTGTACAGCCTCGCAGCAGCGAGGACCTTCTCCTTACGGATTAATTTACGGGAGACACTTGGTGAACTTTGTGTTGTCTTGACTGGAACAGCGATAACTCCCAAAATCTCCGCGTGCAACGAGCGGAGCTGGCGAACACCGGAAGAGGAACAAGCTAACATTAGCTTCGGATTCGGGTGGTCTCATGCTAAAAGGAGCAGCAAATTGCGGCGCGCTCAGACGGGTTTCGGTAAGTTATCTTAAGCTAGCACTAACAGTAAGTCAAATGAGTAATAAAAAAAGAGCTAATTTTAAAACAACAACACATTACAGATGAAGGCTGTTACAGAGGGCGTTAACAGATCGTTGAAGGGCGTGGACTTCAGAACTCGGTATCAGAAACCGGTCGTTCAAAACGAAAGTTAAAAATGGCAGAATTAAAAAGGGTATAATTGATTACGTATCTAAGAATTATTTTGTGTATTAAAATGAATTAATATTGTCAAGATAGCACACAAACATAACATAAAAATTTTAAAGACCTACATGTGGTCTCCTTTAACTAATCTTCCTTTTGTTTTCAATTGAACTGTGTTAGAATAAAACTCAGCTGTGACTTGTTTTATTTATAAAAATATAGAGAACTACAATAGATTTATAAAAGTTTTGTGTACAGTTACGTGTATAGTAAAATTTGTTTTTGTTTTTACATTTAAAATTTAGTTTCTGCATGTTTACTGTGAAGATTACCGGTAGGCAGAAACGTGGTCATATTATAAGAGCAGAATTACTGGTCCTGTCTCGAATTTTTATTTTGAAAGTCACCGTTAGCCACGTGCCGATTTCCTCCTTCTCCCTCTGAGCTGGATCCACTTTCTGAGCAAGACCAAGGCCTTCTTTCGAATATGCTTTCGTCTTGGTTTCTCTTTCCACAATCTTGAACCGCTCCATTTGCTGCAAGAAGATCATAGAAACAAACCAAAACACTCAAAACAATTATGATAAAAATGTTTTTATTTATCGTGAAAAAGTCTCAATCCACCCCCTTTTATGGAAGTAAATATGTGTCGTTAAGATTTGAATTTAATGCCACTGACATTTTAATGTTGTATGTTTACATTTACCGTATTCGTCATTGGAAAATACGCTCCTGTGTATAATACGCTTTGTCCAATTATTGCCAATAAACCAGAAAAAAAAACCCGTACACAATACGCTTCGGTGTTTAATACGCATCTATTATGCGTCACCGCTACGCCATGCGTCAGCGCCTCGTTTGCCCTGCTTAAAATGGCGGTGACAGAAGCGGGCGAGCACCGAAGGAATTTACAACAAAACACGGTAAAAACTATTATTTCTTTGCGAGAAAAAATATATTTCTTAGCTGACTTTATAGCAAACGGGCTCCTGAGCTTATAAAAAGTAGTTCGCTGATTATTTCTATGCAGGCGGGTCGAACCGGACGCTTTCTTTCTTTAAATTTAGCTAAATAAACGCTTAAAATATATATATTTCTTAGCTGACTTTATAGCAAACGGGCTCCTGAGCTTAACAAAACTAACGAAATGTTCAAATCAGCTGGATTTAAAAATCCGCGGTGTGGTTTATGAGTTATCTTGCTAACAAAAACAGCTAACCTCACAGCTAAATGCAGCTACATCCAGAGCAGGGGGCGGGCAGCGACAGAGTCAGTCCGACCAGAGGAGGCTTTTTTTGGATACATGAGCTAGAAACGGTCTGGAAGTGTCTCCCTAGCGGACAAAAGTGGTACTGCACCATTTTTTGCCGAAAATGAAAAACGGCGATATCAGAGCGGAAAATGGGTCTAAAAATATGGGAAAAAATCCATAGATAATACGCTTCGGTGTATAATACGCAGGACATTCAAATCAGCAAAAAAACTGCGTATTATACACCGACTAATACGGTAATTTCCAGTGTTAAAATGTATTCAGAATACATTTTAACCTAAAAAAAAACAGTAATTATTTCTATTTGTTTGAAATTGTATTTATTTACACTTTAAGCTTAAAAATTTCACATTATTATTTAAAAGTGATCACATTTTCAATAAATGTTTTCAGTTTAACTTTTCAATGTAAAAAAAAAAATACTTCAACCTTTCAAAATTCAAACTCAATATTTTCAGTCTCCTGAGATTCAGCTGGCTGATTGATTGATTTATGAAGTATCGAACATCACGCGCAAAAAAAATAAAAAAATTAATAACATACAGAAAAATGAAAGCATTAAACTCACAGTTGAGTTAGCGTTAGCTTCAACCGCCTCGGACATGCCGTTTTCCTTCAACATGAGCGCGACAGGCGTAACGTCACGTTTAAGAAAGCAGATGTGGGTGTTAGATTCTGACATCCTTTGCTAATGTCTGTGACCTGAAGTAAACCTGCCTTTTTTTTTTACACTGAATTTTTAGACGATGAATTTCAAAAAGCGAAACTGAGCCAGCTGAATTCTCAGGAGACTGAAAGTATTGAGTTTGAATTTTGAAAGGTTTAAGGTTTTTTTTTTAACATTGAAAAGGTAAACTGAAAACATCTACAGTATTGAAAATGTGATCACTTTGAAATAATAATGTGACATTTTTAGCTTAAAGTGGAAATAAATACAATTTCAAACAAATAGAAATAATGACTTTTTTTTTAGGTTAAAAATGTATTCTGAATATATTTTAACACTGAAAATTTTAATGTAAACATATAACATTAACATTTCTGTGGAATTTTTAATTCAAATCCTAACGACACATTTTTACTTCCATAACCTTTGAATACATTTTGCTTTCAAGAAGCACATCTTGTTATATTTTTAAAGTGGGTTTGATCAGTATTGTCTGATTTATTTTTTCATTTTTCAGCCTTTTCTGGTCTGTAAATGTTTTCTTTGGGCTTAAGCTGCTTTTACTCTCATTTAAAGTCCTTTGAATTCGTTTAACTTATTAAACTCTTATCTTATTATTAATTCAGCTACAAAACGACTTAGGAAATGTTGACTACTTCTTTCTTTACAGTGAAAAACTTCTGAAAACTTTTGATGTTGTTTGATATTTAAGGGAAAATGTGTTTTTCATTGAGTTTTTCCACCCTTATGATTTAAGATAATAAAAGCTCCAATAAAAAAAGATCACATCACGAGCTCCTACTCACCGTTTCTATGAGTTTGCGGTTGTCTATTAGCTGCCGCTTGTCTTTGATCTCGTTGGATGCCACCCACGTCTTGATCTGGTCTCGAAGCCGCTGAGGGACAAGATGAAGACGAGGAGAGGAAGAGTGAAAGACAAACATGAGAGGCTTTTGTGACACGTGCAGAAACTTGTGTTTAACGGTCATGGATGGTGAAGGTGACGTCTGCACGAAGCACGCCGGCTTGGCTTGGAGTTTGGTCTTCATGACAACACAGACACGGCGGCACACACGTGCACAAACACTTCTGGCTGAGGAAAATGAAATATAACACTTGTGGGCTTCAGCAAACCATCCGAGCCATGCCAAGTTCCCAAAAACTCTAATTTCAGCAGTTTCTGTTAAATAAAACATTATTGTCATTTACACCGCGTTTAATTTGTAAACCAAACGATGCCGGAACGCAAACAGCGTAGATGCTATTTCCTACATGCTGGTGTATTTTAATGGGTTGTTAAACATCTATGTTTACCTCCACTTGTAAACACTTGATTCAATAACTATTTTAGAGAGCAACAAGAAGGAGCCTGACCAACAGCTCACCTTGTGTGAATAGGGCACACCCTGCTTCTCTAAAGCTATCCTGAAGACCTGCTCCAGAACCATCTCCATTGCCACTGCCTTCACGTGCTTCAGTTCTCGGCTGTTTGGTTGTACGATGAAAACTTTTTTAAAGAAAAAAATGAAAGTAATGAAAGTACTTTAATTTTTTTACGAAAGTAAGCTGAGCTGTCTTTTCAACATTCTGATCTCTTCGTGAAAGGTTAAGCCTTTGCTGTCCAGCTGGTCATGAGACATGAGACATGAGAAACTGGTCATGTCCCACATCAAGACAGCCGTCAACATCAGCGAGGACCCTCATCAATATGCATACCGTGAGAACCGATCAACAGAGGACGCCATCTCCTCTGTGGTCCACACTGCTCTCACCCACCTGGATCAGAAGGACTCATACGTGCGTCTGCTCTTTGTGGACTTCACATCTGCCTTCAACACCATGATCCCCCAAACTCTGATAGACAAACTATCTACACTTGGACTAAGCCCCTCTATTTGTAACTGGGTCTTAGACTTCTTAACAAACAGACCACAGTCCGTGAAGATCCACAACTTCTCCTCTTCCACCATCACCCTCAGCACTGGCTCTCCTCAAGGATGTGTGCTGAGCCCTCTTCTGTTCACTCTGCTCACATATGATTGTACAGCCACACTTCCAGGCTGTCATATTGTTAAGTTTGCAGATGATACAGCTGTGGTGGGATGCATCACAGATAATGATGAATCCAGCTACAGACAGGAGGTGGAACATCTGGAGAGCTGGTGCAAAGAGAACAACCTTCACATGAATGTGAAGAAGACGAAGGAGATGATTGTGGACTTCAGAAGGAACAAACACACCCACACCCCACTGTATATAGGTGGATCTGCGGTGGAGGTGGTCTCCAGTTACAAGTACCTGGGTGTACACTTGAATGATAACCTCAGCTGGAGCAATAACACCACCAGCCTGATCAAGAAAGGTCATCAGAGACTCTACTTCCTCAGACGGCTGAGACGAGCCGGTCTGAGAAGCTCAGTCCTCACCTCGTTCTACAGGTGTGCAGTGGAGAGCGTCCTGTGCTCCAGCATCAACGTGTGGCATGGAGGCTGCACAGTTGCAGAGAGGAAAGCTCTACAAAGAGTGGTGAAGGCTGCACAGAAGTCTGTGGGAGTCAGTCTCCCCACCATCACAGACATCTACACCTCCAGATGCAGAAAAAGAGCCACCTGCATCATGAAAGACCTCACTCACCCAGCACACTCACTCTTTGCACCACTCCCCTCGGGACGGAGGTTGAGGAGCATCAAATGTAGAACCACTAGGCTGAGGAACAGCTTCTACCCTGAGGCTGTCAGACTCATGAATAAATAAATAATAAGAATAAACACTGCAAAATGTCACATCATGCTGATACTGATCTGTTTCTTGTTGCTGCGTTCATCTGTGACCATCTGCTCATGTTCGTGCTGCTGTTTATAATGATGTTTTTCTACTACATTAGGGCTTAGTGTATTACTAGCTGATGTCTCTCTTAGTTAATCCTAGATGTTATTATTGTTTTTCTCTTGCATTTGTTGTTGGATGTAACTGGGACCCTGTGTACATAATCTCGTTTTCAACACATGTACTACATGCGGTGCAAATGACAATAAATTCTCTCTGACTCTGACTCTCTAACTTAAAATTCAAAGTATGTCACATCATAAAATCGTCATAATCACTCACAACATATCTTCTTCTTCTTCTTCTTTCAGCTTTTCCGTTTTCAGGGGTCGCCACAGCGAGTCATCCTCCTCCACCTCACTCTGTCCTCTGCATCCTCTGTCCTCACTCCAACTACCTTCATGTCCTCTCTAACTGCATCCATATATCTCCTCTTTGGCCTTCCTCTGTGTCTTTTTCCTGGCAGCTGCATTTCTAACATCCTTCTACCAATATACCCACTGTCCCTCCTCTGGACATGTCCAAACCATCTCAGTCTGGCCTCCCTAACTTTATCTCCCAGTTGTTCAACATGTGCTGTACCTCTGATGATCTCATTCCTGATCTTATCCATCCTTGTCACTCCTAAGGAGAACCTCAACATCTTCATTTCTGCTACTTCCAGTTCTTTCTCCTGTCTTTTTGTCCATGTCTCTGTCTCCAGACCATACAACATAGCTGGTCTCACCACTGTCTTGTAAACTTTTCCTTTGACCTTTGCTGACACCTTTTTGTCACAAATCACTCCTGAAACTTTTCTCCATCCACTCCATCCTGCCTGGACTCTCTTCTTCACCTCTTTACCACATTCCCCATTTTCCTGGACAGTGGACCCCAAGTCCTTGAAGTCCTGCACCTTTGTGACCTCTGCTCCTTGTAGCCTCACTGTTCCACCGGCCTCCCTCTCATTCTCATAATCACAAAATATAGAAGTGTTAAAAGTTACTTTTAATTATTTTAAAACTTTGTTAATAAATTTATTCGTTTAAAGTTTTGAAGTAGACTTTTTTTAAAGTAAACATTAAACAAACCACAATTCTAATCATCAGCCAATCCAAAAAAAAAAGTATATTAAATAAGTCCTACAAATAGGAGAGAGATACATTATCAAAGTCAAAGTCAAAGTCAACTTTATTGTCAGATTTGCAATATGTACAGTGCAGGACATACACAGGACCGAAATTGCGTTTCTCTCAGTCCCTCGGTGCAACAGTAAACATCTAAACATTGAAACACTGAAACATATAATAATAGACATAAGCATAAAAATAGTAAAACTAACACTGTCCTGTGTGTTTTTTTTTTTTTTTTTTTGCATAGTGGTATAAAAAAAGAGTATAAAAAGTATAACTAAAATAAACTAAAGGTTTCTAGCATTGACATTTGCAAAGTGGCAAAGCAGCGAATGAGTCAATGTACACAGTATATGTATGAGGTAGTAGTTGATGTTGTTGTAGAGGCAAAAAGTGGCATATGCAGTAAGGCACATTGGGCATCCCTAAATAAGACCGTTCAGAGCACACTGTATATGTACCAGCAGTGGTGTAGATATTAAAGTAGTGTAAATAAATGTAAACAGTAGTAATTACATGTAAGCAGTAGTAATAAAAGTAAACAGTATTAATAAATGTAAACAGAGAATGTAAACAGTATTATGATTATAGGCAGTGATGTAATACAGACATTAGTGCAATTATGAGAAGTAGTGCAAACTGTATGAGCACATGACCGAGAGTTTAGTGAAAACCCGTTTGGTGACACAGAGTCTAGTGTTAAAAACTTTGTGTTGAGTGATAATATGTGAGAAAGTTTTAGTGTTAAGGCAGTTCAAATGGGAGGGGAGGCAGAGCAGGCAGAGTGTTTAGCATTCTGACTGCCTGATGAACAGAGCTGTCTCTCAGTCTGCTGGTTCGAGCCTGGAGACTCCTCAGTCTCCTCTGATGGCAGCAGTCTGAAG
>JBBPBX010002889.1:0-12822 GCA_038048925.1 Garcialebias charrua
TGTGTGTGTGTGTGTGTGTGTGTGTGTGTGTGTTTGGAGCGGCCATAGAGAATGTACGGCTTTGCTGTGATTCTGGTCCACCATCCGGCATCTTGTGGGGAAAGCAGTACACCACCAACACTATTTATAGTGGAGGTGGTGTGCTGCTGACCTCAACTGGGGATGTTGTGAGTCGGTGGGCAGAATACTTTGAAGACCTCCTCAATCCCACCGGCATGTCTTCCACTGAGGAAGTGGAGCCTGGATACTTTGGGTCGGGCTCTTCAATCTCTGGTGCTGAGGTCACCGAGGTGGTTAAAAAGCTCCTCGGTGGCAAGGCCCCAGGGGTGGATGAGATTTGCCCGGAGTTCCTTAGGGCTCTGGATGTTGTGGGGTTGTGTTGGCTTAAACGACTCTGCAATATTGCGTAGACATCGAGGACAGTTCCACTGGATTGGCAGACTGGGGTGGTGGTCCCCTATTCAAAAAGGGGGACTGTAGAGTGTGTTCCAACAACAGGGGGATCACACTCAAGCCTCACTGGTAAGGTCTATTCAGAGGTTCTAGAGAGGAGGGTCCATTGGATAGTCAAACCTCAGATTCAGGAGGAGCAGTGCGGTTTTCGTCCTGGTCGTGGAGCACTGGACCAGCTCTACACCCTCAGCAGGGTCCTGGAGGGTGTGTGGGAGTTTGCCCAACCAGTCTACATGTGCTTTGTGGACTTATGCCCCTTTTCCACCCGTCAGCTCGGGTCGGTTATTGCGTAATATGTGCGTCGCAGACACCCACTTTACGCCATTTCCCCCGGATATTCCGAGCTGCCCCGCAACAGATTTCTGGTGTCGTTTCTGAGCAGTGACGACCCACGCTCATGCGCGCCGGGAGGAGGAATGTGTGGAATGTGTGTGTACTGGAGCTGCTTTCACGGAGGCGAGGGAGCGAACATGGAAGTACTGTAAATGATTAACACGGTAAAAACAATTATATGTTTTTAAAATTATAGCAAAGATGGGTCTTCAACTGAACGTGTCCTTAATAAATTCACGTAGTGCTCAAAACTGCAGGATTTTAAAAACTAGGATCGCCACGCACACGCGCGTGCATGCGCGCGCATGCGCGCGGCTGTATTTCCTTAAAATGTAGCTAAATAAACAGATATAAAAATATATCTCATAGCTGACTGTTTAGCACGAGTGTTCCTGAGCTTAACAGCTCCTTAATAATGTCACGTAGTGGTCAAATCTGCTGCATTTAAATTGTTTTGTTTTGACTTCTTCCAAACCTCAGAAAATAAATTATAAAAAAATCGAATTTTATTTAAAATAACTCCAACAGGTTAATGTTTGTACATGAACATCTTGTGATTACATTCTGTTAGTTAAAAAAAAAATCTGCACAGAAGGGGTACAAAAAAGCTGCGGAAACAGAACTAGATGTGACCCGACCCGAAATGAGCCGATCTGAGCTGATCTGATCCGACCCAAGCCGAGCGGTGGAAAAGGGGCATTAGAGAAGGCATTTGAGCACATCCCTTGGGGAGCCCCGTGGGGGTACTCCAGGAGTATGGGGTACCAGGCCCTTTGATGCGGGCTGTTAAATCCCTGACCTGTGTCAGAGCTTGGTCTGCATTGCCGACAGTAAGTCAGGCTCATTCCCAGTGAGAGTTGGACTCTGCCATGTTTGCCCTTTGTCACCAATTCTGTTCATAATTTTTATGGACAGAATTTCTAGGCGCAGCCAAAGTGTTGAGGGGATCCATTTTGGTGGCCTTAGGATCACTTCTCTGTTTTTTGCAGATGATGTGGTCCTGTTGGATTCATCAGGTTGTGATCTACAACTTTTGCTGGAGTGGTTTGCCACCGAGTGTGACGCGGTCGGGATCAGGATCAGTTCCTCCAAATCCGAGGCCATGGTCTTGAACCGGAAAAGGGTAGAGTGCCCTCTCCGGGTCCGGGTAAAGATTTGATGATTTGATGAAGACGGCACCTGATCATTTGTGAATCCGTTTTTTTTTTTTTTCTACTACAATGGCTCTGCCCACCATCTAAGAAAGTCAGTTCTGAGTGTAAAAAAGCTAAGTCTGGTCCCCTGGACATTCAAAAAACAAAACAAAACAAAGCAAAAAAATTGTAGAAACGTTTCGTCTTTCGTCCGAAAGACTTCCTCAGTCTGAGATGCTGTATTCAGCTCAGTCTTATAAATAGCACCCTCTCACAGTGGATCAACCAGTTGGCTGATGACAGCTGAAACCAGCTGCTCACATGATCAAGGAGGACCATCAGCCTAACGATGGATCGTTAGCACCCTGATGGTTGTTTGCTATTCACAGAGGGCTGAGTGATACTAGCAATAACAGCATTGTAAGAGGGGGACAGTTGAACCCGGAGGCCTCCACCCCTGTTTAATGATGGACGGTTTCTTTTCACAAAGATGGCCTCCTTTACTCCTCTCTCAAACCATTGTTCCTCTCTATCAAGGATGTGAACATCTTCATCCCTGAAAGAGTGACCGCTGGCCTGGAGATGAGTGTAGACTGCAGAGTCCTGACCTGATGATGTTGATCTTCTGTGCTGGGCCATCCTTTTGGCCAGTGGCTGTTTAGTTTCCCCGATGTAAGACTGATCACAGCCCTCCTGACACTGAACAGCATACACAATATTACTCTGTTTGTGCCGGGGGACTGGATCTTTGGGATGAACCAGTCTTTGCCGTAATGTATTTTGGGGTTTAAAAGCCACTGGGACGTTGTGTTTAGAAAATAAACGTCTCAATGTCTCTGAAACTCCCGCAACATACGGAATGACCACTGGTCTGGGTTCCTTCTTTTCACCTGATGGCTGGCTAGAGTCCTGTTTGGGTTTCTTCTCTGCTTTCAGGAAGGCCCAGTTAGGATATCCACATTTCTCTAGAGCCTGTTTTGTGTGTGATTTCTCCTTCTGTCTGGCTCCTGAGTTAGTGGGGACGCTGTCTGCTCTGTGGTACAGAGTCCTGATGACTCCTAACTTGTGCTCCAGAGGGTGATGGGAGTCAAACTGTAAATGCTGGTCTGTGTGTGTGGGCTTGCGGTACACCTTAGTTTGCACATTTTAGATTTTTCTACCTGGATTATTGAGCATGCATCAGGTTATCAGTTCTGAGTGTTTTGTGTGACTGAAATTTCTCCTGGATTCACTCAGGGAAAACACAGAGAATGTTGTTTTCATGAAATGCTGGGTTCGTTGGAAATGTGGCTGCTGATTCCCAAAAATCCAAAGATGTATGTTGCTGTAACTGACTTGTCTCGTAATGCACATAAATTCATCTTCCTGTGGATGTAGAGTCCTTACATTTAGTATATTTGCACTCAGAGCGAACTCCGAATAAAACAAATTACCCAGCATCCCCAGTGCCTACAGTTTTCTAAACCCACAAACAAGAAAAAAAATACAGACTTTATTGCCTTTAAAAAAAAAATAAACTGAATTTAATTTAACATTACTTTACTAGTCTCAAAAGCAAGATTATATTGTTACACTTTAATTTATTGTGAAAAATAAACAAAGTTAAAAATCAATAGACAAACGGCTGGAGCAGAGACAGAGGCAGTGAAAACTCCAGGGATTGCCTTAATTACACTTGGATGTTGTGTTTGGAGCCTCATAGTAAGTTTTGCAGTTTTAACCCACAGAGACACAAAACACCCTCAATGTATAGACATAGGCATGTCCATATTAAATCAGGGGTTTATGTGTTAACATAAGGCTGTCATATTGTTGTCATATTGTTAAGTTTGCAGATGATACAGCTGTGGTGGGATGCATCACAGATAATGATGAATCCAGCTACAGACAGGAGGTGGAACATCTGGAGAGTTGGTGCAAAGAGAATAACCTTCACATGAATGTGAAGAAGACGAAGGAGATGATTGTGGACTTCAGAAGGAACAAACACACCCACACCCCACTGTATATAGGTGGATCTGCGGTGGAGGTGGTCTCCAGCTACAAATACCTGGGTGTACACATGAATGATAACCTCAGCTGGAGCAATAACACCACCAGCCTGATCAAGAAAGGTCATCAGAGACTCTACTTCCTCAGACGGCTGAGACGAGCCGGTCTGAGAAGCTCAGTCCTCACCTCGTTCTACAGGTGTGCAGTGGAGAGCGTCCTGTGCTCCAGCATCAACGTGTGGCATGGAGGCTGCACAGTTGCAGAGAGGAAAGCTCTACAAAGAGTGGTGAAGGCTGCACAGAAGTCTGTGGGAGTCAGTCTCCCCACCATCACAGACATTTACACCTCCAGATGCAGAAAAAGAGCCACCTGCATCATGAAAGACCTCACTCACCCAGCACACTCACTCTTTGCACCACTCCCCTCGGGACGGAGGTTGAGGAGCATCAAATGTAGAACCACTAGACTGAGGAACAGCTTCTACCCTGAGGCTGTCAGACTCATGAATAAATAAATAATAAGAATAAACACTGCAAAATGTCACATCATGCTGATACTGATCTGTTTCTTGTTGCTGCGTTCATCTGTGACCATCTGCTCATGTTCGTGCTGCTGTTTATAATGATGTTTTTCTACTACATTAGGGCTTAGTGTATTACTAGCTGATGTCTCTCTTAGTTAATCCTAGATGTTATTATTGTTTTTCTCTTGCATTTGTTGTTGGATGTAACTGGGACCCTGTGTACATAATCTCGTTTTCAACACATGTACTACATGCGGTGCAAATGACAATAAATTCTCTCTGACTCTGACTCTGACTTAATAAATTAAACAATAGTCCAAATCTTTTGAAACTGAATTCTATAAAATTACCAGACAGTATATACATGTACAGTGTACTGTATATGGTTTGTCCTTCCTCGCTCTGCAAGAGGTGGCAGCTTTGTTGCCCCCCCCCCCATTTTTTTCCTTTTCCCTGCTCTGCTCTCTGTATGTGTCTGCAGCTCCTCGGGTACTCATCTCCCGAACGTAAATTGAGATTATGGATTTGGTATCATGGACGATCAACTCTATTGACAAGATTTTTTCAACAAAACGACAAGGTCCGGGGGAACCAGCTTGTCCAGCACAGACGCACTCTGGGGGATACATCATGGACTCGTGGGGAGAGTGGAAGGTGATGTGTCTCTCAGTCCTGTCTGTGGAGGACGTTGAAGACGTTTACATAATTGGATTTATGATAGCAGGGACTCTGCTTTTTGGCATTGGCGGGGCTCTGCTCTATCGGAAATTGAGGAAGACTAGGAAGGCAGTTTCGGCCATGACAAAGCTTCCGAGTCAGTATGAAGGTTTGCTCTGTGCCGTGACCTTGCTAAATCAGCTGATTTACGAGCTTAACCGTAAGGTGGAGGCGATTTAAGCTAGATTCATACTTGACGCGACGCGCAGCGCGCGAGGGTGCGCGCTCCAAAAGTGACGCAATTTCACAGTCCCCGCCCCTGCGCGTTGGCCCCGCGCAGGGGATTAGCGCGTGCCGTGCACCTCTGAATTTTTGAAACTCCGCAAGCCTCTGCGCGCGCGGTGGGCGCTACGATTTGATTGACAGGTACTCACCGACAGCCTTCACCCTCTTCACGCCGGAGCCTGCAGCTGTTTGCGCCGCTGTGGTCGTGGAGACGGAGTCGCGACGCATGGAGGAATGTTTTGTGACACAAAATGTATTAAATTCTCCTTCGTTCCTGATCTGGAGTCGGACTTTTCTTTTGTTTTTTCGCCAAAAGTCACGTGATCGCTTTCTCCTCCGCTGACTCCATGCATTAAAACCGCAAATAAAGACAACAGTTCAGCACGCGAGCGGAAAGCTATTTGTTTTTGTTGTGTGATTTCAAACAGTTCTTCTTCTACGGTAGATTTCTTCTTCTACGCCTTTCTTGCAACATATGCACAGGTTTTAGAGGGTACTGCCTCCTGCTGGTCCGTAAAAGAACAGCACTTTGCCATGCGCCGCTGTGCATCAACCATAAACACAGAGGCGAAACTGTGAATGCATTTTGCCGCACGGCTGCTGTGCACGCGCGGCGCGCGCGCTCCAGCCTGCAGACCAAAGCGAAAGTCTAACTCAGCCTTTATGAGAATCGCAGGCCACATGCGGCTTCTGGGACTCGTCAGCGTGGAGGGTTCAACCTTGAAGGACACTCATGGCATGGATCAGTGGAATGTATTCCCATAATTAGGCCATTTTGGAATGGATCGTCCAAATGGACTCCAAGGCTGAAGGAAAAAAAATCTGTCTGCCTGAAGAAAATCAACAATCAAGCTTATCTGAATCTGACTCCCCACCAGCCTTGGAAATGGGCTGACTATCAAATTTCTCCTGGGTCATGAGTAACCAAGGATAACAACTGCATCTATCACCCCGCCCCCGGAGAACTTTCTGTGCAAGCTTATCAGAACTGCTGGCTGAACAACATCATCAGAACTGTGGCTGATCTGAAAAAGGCTCATGGACTAATCTCACCACCTCGACCTCAAATGCATATGTAATCTGTTTTAATTGTGCTTGCTGGTTGAGTTTTTTGATGTCTCAAATTGTGTCCTAATAGACAAGATGTGAAATATCTTTTTTTGTAATACCACTACCTACCCTCATGGTTCTTCCCCCTTTTCATATCTAAGATTCTTATTATGATAAGGAATAAGATGGCCGCGCTGATTAATTAGCTGCAGCTTCATACACTTAGTCCATCTTTTGGACGACGTGCGTACATATTCCCATTGTACCTCGGTGCAATGTCAATAAAGATTATTCTGATTTTGATTATATTATGTGCAGGTTTTAAACTAATTCAAATTATGGCTTAGCTCGTCAATCAGTCAGAGTTAGGCTTATTTCTCAAAACAGAGGTCATTCAAAGTGTTTTCTACAACTAATAATAATTGTTTACGTCCTTTCCATAACACTCCACTCCAAAAAACTTTGAACAGTCTGTTAAAATTCACGCCTCACATGATATCAGAGTTTTACCAACACCGAAAACTCACAGACGTAACACGTTTAGTCATTTATCCATGCGTAAAATAAACTAATCGTTAACATGTTTTTGATGTCAGACAATTTTTTTTTGGTTTAATCTGGTTGCTTGATCCCTTTTTCTTTAAGATTCATAATAGAGCTTCACTGTCCCTCACTTATCGCGGAGGTTACGTTCCAGACACTCTCGCGAGAGGTGAAAATCAGTGAAGTAGCGTTATGTTTATTTTAGTGTTTATATTTATTTTAAGGCTCTATAAACCCTTCCCATACTCTTGCAATGTTCTTAACAATGTTCTAAACTCTCTAAATTTTCTAAAATAGCACAGCGACAGAGAGCTATGGTTACTGAGTCAATCCCGGGGGTGGACTGGCCATTGGGAGTACCCTGGCCTGCTCAGTGATAGCTGAGGGGGACTAAAGGCTCGGTTTGGGTTGCAGAGCAGAGACACACAACAGGTTGCGTGCCCGCCCATTGTGTGTCTCTGTTCTGCTGTGACAGACAGCCTCAAACCGAGAAAGGAGGGGGCGGGGTGGGGTCTGTCTTTCCCCATCGCTAATGTTCAGTCTGTGGGAGCTGATTGAGTGAGTAGCATGGATTGTTTATTTAAAATCAAGTGTGACCCAAACTGAACCTTTGGTCCAGCCCATTGGTGATTAATAAGTGAGCCAGGCCACCGACAAATGCCCCGGTGCTCCCGATGGACAGTCCACCCCTCAGGACAATGCTCTGGTTGGTTTACTTCCATCAATAAGCCAATCATATGCTGTGTACAATCTTGCGTTGAAAACCCACAAAAGAGTGAGTCAGTGAAAATCGAACCGCAAAGTATTGAAGAACGGCTGTACAGTATATCACAAATGTATTGTCATTGCATTTGTGAGCGCAATATTGTTATCTTAAAAGACTGCTTGCACAATAAATGTAGGTTATTATATTTCAAGTAACATATACATTTATGTTCTGCAGGCTAATAATATACAGTACAGTATTTGGTCAATCCAATGGACTCTAGCCTTTATACCCACATTTGGTTTAGATGATAGGAGAGAAAGTGAGGAGTGAGGGAATATTGTCATACCACTATAAACTATATTATTGCACATTACAAGTTTTTCTAATACCATGCAGCTCTACTTCACAAACTTAAGTTTCAGGAGAAATGATACCATCGGTTCCCCTTCATATTTAAAACTGATGAATAGATGTCACGCATTCTGTCATCCTATATCAGGGAGTGACAGTCATTATATTACGGTAAGTGACAGGGTACTAGCTGAGATTGGAGCATTATTGCCTCAGATTTGTTGTCTCATCTGTCCCTGTGATGGACTTGTAAACCATGTGAGGTGTCCCCCGTCTCTTGCAGTGACTGCTGGAGATAGGCACCAACTCTCCCACAACCTGGAAAGGAGGAGCAGGTGGATGGATGTTTTTGATCTTCTTGGCCTTTTTTTCACTTTGCCAAGCTCAAGATATTGCCCTACCATGACTCATTTTGTGTATTTTTTCCTCTTTCTGTTCTGTGTCTCATACAGAAACAAACACACACTTTCATTTACGGTACTTGCTTTTTCTGTCACTTCCCTCACACACTGTTGCATGTTTTGTGTTACCACATGAAGGCAAAAGACGTTTTTAACATTGTTCCAGACTCACACTAAAATACTTTTATTCTTGAAAACCACATGCTGCACCATTGTCTTCTGGCAAAGACAGCTAACAGGGAGAGGACCTGTTCTTTTACCTGTGAACATGTGGCCCACAGCTGTTTTTACACTGGCGTGTCAGCTCTGAATTTATCCAGCTATGTGTTAGACGTTCAAATCATTAGGACTAGACATAAAACGGTCCTTATCTTGTCAGCCCACTCTCGCCACATCAAGGTGAAACAACAAACCCGTTTGTGAAGCGCGAAGATAATTTGTTTGAGGTTTACAACAAGTAGACTTGTTCTTATTTCTGTCACCAAACAGAATAAACTTTACACCAAAACACAACAAACTAAAAAATATGAAGAAGATGAGGGAAATTCTCTCTGTAGCCAAATCTATACGAGTTCAAATGGTGGCTAAAAGACTGGGAATAGAATATTGTAGAATATTCAGACAAGATAATTTGTCCATACAGACATTTTTTCCATGTGTGAATGTTTAACGACAGATTGCATGAAAATTGTCTGGACTTTATAGGAGATAATACCACAAATTGGTTCAACACATTCATTGGATCAATTTTAATGCTCTCATAAGGGAAACAGAAACAAACATGATAAAACACTAAAACTTGAGACAATTCTCTGTCTGTCCTGTCTTTCTGCACTTTTCTCCAGTCCTTGTGTTTCTGCTCCTATGCACACCTTAACACAAATCTAATCATTGCAGGTGTTTCCCACTTCGTCTAATTAGCGTCTTGCAAGTCTGTCTTATATCCGGGATTTAACTATCCCTCCACGTTTCCATGATCTGTGTCTACTTCACCTGTCACATGAGTTTTTGCTGCCCCGCCAGCACTTCTGGTTTTGTTTGTAAACTAAATAATAATTGTTTTACTCCTGAGTCCTCCTGCTCTCTACCTGCACTGGGGTTCAACCATTAATCATTTCACAAATGCTGTCCCTGAACTCAAACTCAAGTTTACTTAAGCTTGAGACACACATAATTACAAGAAACATTCAAACTTGAATAGTTAAAATTCAGCTAAAAAGGTGAAAACTGGTTCAGTATCATTGCAGTGTTGCCAGCTTAACAACTTTGACGCTATATTGAACAAGTTCCCTGACCAAAGCAACCATTTGTTAAGAAATCAGCTAGTGACAGATCTAGCAATCATTTTCTGGTGTTCTTGGAGACTGTCGTGAAGACAAGTATTCTTTCCAAGAAGAGGGTGCTGCTGTGGGTCCTATCCTGTCCCAAAGCACTCGGTTCTTACAGTGCCCCCCCCCTCCCAGCTGCAGCCATATTCACTCCACCACATCTAGACATTAAATGATTTGTGCATGTGCTGAGCTGCTGATCCATGGCAAGATGTAAATGTAATATTTTCCATCACTCCACTACAATCATTTCTAAGTAGGTTCTTTGTGTCACATTGTCCAGTAAAGAAGGTTAATTTGTATCTCCAAATGTGTCAAAGCAGTTTTACTCAGTTATTTGCTCTTTCTCACACTATGCAAATTAGGCGATGATGTCATTTCTAGGACAGCCACAAACTTTTCCTACCTAATAGTTGGCAACGCTGCATCTTTATAATTCTGCCGTAAGTATAGTAAATAGGATTATGAGTAGGATGGAGAGGTAGTACCACTAGATTGAAAAAAAAATTAATAAAAATTGGGACAAATACTTTTTTTTGTTTCCAAGTTTGGACATAACAGTTGAAATGTTGAGAATAATCTACTTTTTAAGGAGACATGTCTAAATGTTTTAGATGAATAAATTATAATAATGTATCATGACTAGTCCCAATGGATGAGCGTTCTGCTCCTGAAACTGACAATATGTCTTCTGCTTTATATTAACACCGTTGCTGAGGGTCATGGACTTTATTGAAAACTAATCCTTCTCAATCTTTTCAAAGGTAGGGATAAAAAATAAAGTTAGCAAAAATTGTGACTGTCTTTTTTAACAAGTTTATTTCTGTTCATTCTCTGACAACACGTGCAGATGCGTTAGTCAGAGCATCTGGTTTGTGTTGAGAGTGTAATAAAAGCTGATCCAGTCAGATGCTGTCATTATGCTGCTGTCTCATGCTGTGATATTTATTAAGGTTTTCACAATCATCAGTCACTGTACGATCAGAATGCATGTGGGAATATTTACTTCAAGTGCTTCTTTTGATTATCTGAAATTGCTCCCTCCTTCAGGCATTAACTATTCTAATAGTGAGAGATTTCAGACTCGACCAAATTATGTTTGTGCAAACAAGCATTGAATGAATCATAAAATTACCAAATCAAATGGTGTCAAATTTTAGTTTCTGAGAGAGCATCTGCATAATAGAGAAGAACGTCAGTCTTCTGCAAGCTTGACTTTGTGTTAGAAGGAAGAGAAAGTAATTTTTAATAATAAAAACATGATTCTAATATTGGTTTCTGGCAGTATGACAACCTTGAGCAAAAATACTATGGTTTAACTGTACTGTAATATTAAATTAATTAATTAAATGTAACACTATCTACTAAATTGAGTTGTTTTAAAAATAAAACTACCTTATTACCACTATAGTACCACATATTGCTAAAAATTGATTCTGCTTACAGCTACTTATAGCTACTTACTGCTGTATCCTTCAAAATATTTAGATTTTTTTTGTTTGACACACATCCACATAAGAAAAGTTTATACAATAGTTTTTGTGTTGACAAATATTCTCTAAAAAAAAATCAGTGCTGTTAGCTAAAACACTTGATTGCCAAAGGGTTTAATTTTTTTAGTGTCTCATTACAATGCAGTGTAAACCTTTACCAAAAATATAGAATTATTATTCACTAAATACACTTATAAAACTAAAAAGTCATTTTTGTGCTCAATATTTGTTTTTCTTGGCTGATTTCCTCGTAAAAAATGTTGCAGTCTAACGTTAGCTTATAAATTAGCCTGTTATTTGCCTAGTGATTCTCTGGTCACCTGTTTATTTTTACCAGTAGACACGATAAATCCCACAGATTGATTTAAAACATTTTCACCTAAAAGAGTCATTGGTAGCGCTTCTGTAGCAGCAAAGTTATTGCCGTCTGTTAAGAGCTGTAATTTATAACCCGGATTAGGGCCGGTCCGGGCCGTTATAATGTAAGTTATGTGCGGCCAGTCTCTGGCTTTGATGCAGTTTTACGAATCATACAGTACAAATAAAACTAAATGTACAATGTAAAATTGTGTTAATCTACTTGTTGAGGAGGAGGCAGGTCGGTCCGACAGTACAGTTTAAAGAGCTTTAAAAAAATTCACGCTAAGCACAGATGGGCACCTGTCACCGGCCGCACATGTCCGCTGACTCGCCAGATGAAATGGACTTGTGATCTGTCCAGGGTGTACTCCACCTTTCGAACAGTGACTGATGGACATGGGCACCAGTGACTCCCTACCCAAAAAGGAAGAATGGATGGATGGATCAATCATCTGATCACTAGCTGCACGCGTCTCCGTACCTGCTCTCATCTGCGGTGAAGGAAGTACAGCGGAATCTACACAAGCCAAAGCAAGCACTGTGTTCAATTAAAATCGCCTTGTTCTTTATTTTTCCAAATAATTTAGCTCTAAAATAATTTGTTCATCTGTGTAATAACCTATCTTTACAGTTTATTTCTTTAGGCTATTCATTTTGAATGTTAATATCCATTTGGTGACTTGTTAATAAAAATAAATCATAAATTTTCCTTTGATTAAGTTTTTAAAACTATCATGTCAAACTGATTTGCTTACAAACTCAGTAAAAGCTTAATTTAAAAAAAGTTGGATTTTTTTTGGGGGGGGGGTGGGGGGTTCGGCCCTCTAATTAACGGTAATCCGTTGGGTCCAGGTAGGGCTTGGGAAAAAAACAAACTTTGGGCTCGGTCCAGTCCGGGCCAGATTTATTAGGCCCGAATGCAACTCTACCGTCTGTTTCTTGCTAATGAAAAGTTACCAAACAGCTAACACTGTTTGTAACAGATAAAAAAACATTAGGAGGCAACTTACAAAAATGAGGAAGGAGAATCTTGGTCTTTGTTGTACATAAATGATATGAGAAACATTTTCCCCTCCTGCTGCCTTTGGGTCAAAATGAGGTAACCCTACTCCTTGTGTGTTTATTTTGACCCAAGGACAGCAGGTGGGTTACAATGTAAGATTGCTATGATGGATTTGAAATCATGATATTTTAAACTGGCTCGAGATGTG
>JBBPBX010002889.1:12903-32919 GCA_038048925.1 Garcialebias charrua
TATATATATATATATATATATATATTAGCCTTATTGCTGAATTAGCTGTTATTACTTCAGCATGTTTATCCAAGGTGCAGCGCTTTACTAATTTGACCGTTTCACAGCATTACGCATAACAGGGTTGTGCATAAAATGTGGATCACTGCCAACTTGGTCCAAACTGCAGACAAGCAAAGTGCTAGCACTTAAGAACATAATAGCACCAGTTTTCACTGTCTGTGCAATTATGAACTGTCAACAGAGTACCGGTACTGCAGGCTGTTCAAGGGTTATTGTGTGGACAGATTTCACTCGCTCAGTGTGGAGAAACAACAACATGAATTTTATCTAAAGAAAGCTTTGTTCTTCATGGACCTTAATTTTAACACTGTCTCCTCTTTATTCCTCTGTAACAACCTCTTTTCTCAACCCCTCTTTCTTTAATAAATTCCCTCATTCATTTCCTATCGTTATCTCTCGGCTTATCACTCCTCAAATGAGAACGATGTGACCCTCCAAGGGAGAGAGGTTGAGGAAGGTTTTGTGCAAGTATTGGGAAAAGAGTGGGACAAAGAAGAAAGTGGTAGAGGGTAAAGTTTCCATTTCTCAACAGACAAATACGCCGGCTATAGGTAGGTGACCTCCGTAAATGGGTTTTCGATCGTGAACTCTCCACAGATCCCTGCAAACGATTACATAAAGGCCCACAAGAGAGAAGGAAACACACGGAGGGGAAAAACAAAAATGCTAAGAGAGAATTGTAAAGCTACACCCACGTAAATATTGGCAAACCACTTCAGAAATGTATGTTTTCAGTGTTTTAGTCTGCTCAAGGAGTCGAGAGACTTTACAGCCACACATACGGCTCCACTCAACACATTCACAGCTGAAAGTTTAAACACAGATGCACACAAATAACCATCGCCCACATGTGGTTAGAGGGCTGAAACTACTGTAATTGGTCTTCTGTTCCCTTTATTCTACATTATTTAAGATACATTTGTGGCATTTCTAAACCACTGATGATATTTTAATTAACTTTATAAATGACCAGTCTAATTTTATTTTAAATTACATAAACATAAAAGACAGTGTGTTAGTGGCTGGCTAAAAGGGAGCGCAGAGTTGACTTATTCCCTGTTGCTAAACTTGATCTTATTTCATACAACTTGTTTTGGGCTCCTTTTGGGAAGGAGGCAAAAGCACTTTATCCAGGACTCGACTCGGCCCTACTTGGGTCGAACCGATGCAAGGTATAGGTTTTCCCCAAATCCAGCTCAGTTCTTAGGATCTACCTGGCCGAGGTTTCGGGGGAGCCACACCAAGCAGAATGCAGGCCATTGATTGGTCAGGGAGCCACGTCACTGGAGGAGTCATGCAATAGCGTCAAAATCATCATTTTCCACAGCAACACCAACTTGCAGCTTCATCATTCAGTTTGCAGTTTCATCAGCTTTATGTCACACAAGCTTTGTTAGCCTTCTCTGGCTCACTTTCACTTGTATACGACTAAAGGCCCGGGCAGAGCTCTGCGTTCGGCCGAACGGCGCTCTACGCACGCGTTCTGTGCGCGCGCGTTCACTAGCACAGCTCTGTGTTCGTTCTCGCGTTAATTCTCGCGTTTTCGCTCCAAATTCTTGACACGCCTACTGAATTGATTGACAGGTCGGGGGGAAAGGGAAAAAAAGGCAAGCGGGCAGCTTCACACAGCTTCAGCCGCAAGCGGTGTTATATCTTATTAAAAAGTTCTAAAAAATAATAAAAACAGGGAGCGCTGGTCCTGCAGCCCACAGCCCACCAGGAAATATTTAGAACCTTGCGCAGCCACGTAGGACTCTAGTTTAATTCGCTCGTGACAAATTCATTCATTTCTCATCATTTCAGTCATGGAGTCAACGGAGGAGGAAGCGATCACTTGACTTTTGGCAAAAAAAACAAAAGAAAAGGCCAGATCAGGGATGAAGAAGGGGAATTTAATACATTTGTGTCACATACAAAACAGTCCGGTGCCGGGCAGTTTATTGTGAGACAACGTGCCTCGCGTACGCGGTCGTAAAATTTGAGCTTTGCGCATTCGTGCCCTGCGGGGCTACGCTTGTGCCTCGCGCTTGCACGGCGTCGAGCGCCGTTCGCCCAAACGCAGAGCTCTGCCTGGGCCTTAACCACTGACTGAGCAGCAGGCCTTGATGTCCTCCATTGCCGTGTTGCCATAAAATGACACCAGATGAGTGCCGAGCAGCCTTTCTTTGACAATCCCTTCTACATCAAGACGGTACTCAATTGTAAGAAAATTCACAGAAAACATCAAATTAGGGCGAGGCATGTTGTACTTCCTTCCTTCCATCCATCCATTATCTTCCACTTGCTCCAAAGTCTGGTCGTGAGGGCAGCAGCTTGAGCAGGGAGGTCCAGACATCTCTTTCCACATCCAGCTCTTCTGGGAGGATTCCAAGGCGTTCCCAGGCCAACCGAGACAGTCTCTCCAGTGTGTCCTAGGTCTTCTCTGGGGTCTCCTCCCAGTTGGACATGCCCGAAGCACCTCCCTAAGGAGGCGCCCAGGAAGCATCCTTACCAGATGCCTGAACCACCTCAACTGGCTCCTCTTGATGCAGAGGAGCAGTGATTCTACTCCGAGTCTCCCAGATAACTGAGCTTTTCACCCTGTCTCTAAGGAAGGTCCAGCTACCCTGTGGAAGAAACTCATTTCAACCGCCTGTGTCTGAAATCTCATTCGTTCAGTCACTACCCAGAGTTCGTGACCATAGGTGAGGGTCGGAACGTAGACTGACTAAACACAGAGCTTTGCCTTACAGCTCAGCTCCCTCTTCACCACAATGGACCGGTACAGTCCACAATACTGCAGATGCTGCACCAGTCTGTCTGTCAATCTCACGCTCCATTCTTCCTTCACTTGTGAACAAAACCCCAAGGTACTTGAACTCCTCCACTTGAGGTCGAACCTCCCCCTCGACCTGAAGAAAGCAATCCAGCCTGTTTCGACTGAGGACCATGGCCTCAGATTTGAAGGTGCTGATTCTCATCCCAGCTGCTTCGCACTCGGCCACTGAGAGCTAAAGATGATGGCACCATGACAAAAATCGCACTACCTTCAAAATATTTTTTTTTAATTAAAAATGGCTGAGATGTCCAAACAAACTAAATCCACAACAAACCTGTTAATTGAAATGAACTACATGCAATTTCTGGAGCAGTTTTCAAGGTTGAGGTGTCTTTATTGTCATTCATATCACACGTTTATGTTTATGTTTATTAAATTTGTTCTTTTTTTTTTTACAAAAGAAACAATACAAGACAATCTCATAAATGATAGTGTACAAAATATAAAAAAAATGAAAGGTAGCAGAAAGAAGAATAAATCTTATTATATCTGCCCCTTACTTCCAACAATCAGATTAAACAACAATAATCAACCATGTAAACAATAATAATCTTCAACCAACTTTTTCCAACAATCAGATTAAACAATAATAATCTTCAACCAACAGTACAAAATGACTAACTCTTTCTAATTTTCTAACTAATACAATACACATTACGCTATTTCATATATTTTTTAACACATTTGTTTTGATCATTTTCTTAAATGTAAACATTGACTTGGCATTTTTAACTACATTCTCCAAGCCATTCCATAATCTAATTCCCTGGATTGAGGTAGAACGTCCCTTCAAACTGGTTCTGAATTGTGGTTTTACAAACAACTCTGTCCCCTTAAGATTATAACAACTTTGTCTTTTAACAAAGTGCATTTGGATATTTAAAGGTAATGCATTATTTTGAGCCCTATACATAACTGATAAAATATTATAGTCTACCAAATCATGTGGTACATGAGGTGGAACGAAACTATGTACACAGGGTCTTAGTTACATCCAACAAAAATACAAATTGTAAAGAAAATTCGTAATAAGATCTAAGATATGAACTAAGAAATATGCTAAACTAAAATACTAAGCACTAATAGTACAAAACAATGCACCAAACCACAGCAGCACAAACATGAGTCTGTGTGAGCAGATGAGGACGAATGAACACGGCAGCATGAAATAAATCAGCATTTTCATTTCAAAACAGAGATACGTTGTTTGTTCCTAACACTTCTGTGGT
This sequence comes from Garcialebias charrua, assembly GCA_038048925.1. Lineage (NCBI taxonomy): Eukaryota > Metazoa > Chordata > Actinopteri > Cyprinodontiformes > Rivulidae > Garcialebias > Garcialebias charrua. The sequence goes on from JBBPBX010002889.1 coordinate 17,014, forward strand.
TCTGCGATAAATTGAAACTAGTTGAGGCATTGTTTTTAGAATAATGGCTACTTTCTTCTTTACTGTATATGCAACTTTTCAGTTTGTGGTTACATGACATTCTTTAATATTGTCATTTTCCTTATGTAGAATGAGAACAAAGTAATGCAGATCCCAAGTGGTAGAATGATTGATGAATAATCACTCAAAAGTTTATTCATTAAGTCACTGATTTTTAAAAGCTGCTTATTACTATCCCATTGGCACCTCTCTCAAACCAGCAAACGGTATTTTGTTTGCTGCTACTATCAATTAATCCAAAGACTATCCTGCAGAATATACTACATCTGAAAAGGTGACGCTTCATTTACCTGCAGGCTAAAGAAAGACTAAAATATTTGATAAGCATTACTTTATGATCAAAATTATTTATAACTTAGTGGACATCAGTTGTTAAATTCACAATAAGATGTACAAAGTAAGGGAGCCCCCAGATACCATGCAATCTGGTAAAATTGATTATACTTCCTGTTTGAATGCAGAAGTGTGTGGTCCCTTATACAAAGTACAAAATACAATGAGTAGAAATTTGAGTTAGTATATACTTCTTAATTTCTCAGTTTTGTTTGGTTAATTTAGGCCGACAATAGGAGTGGGAACAAATAATAAATAAATAAATAAGAACAAAAATTTTAATTGCCTTGGATGTCCCTACTTCGCATAACAAAGTCTTTAAAGTAATTTAGGAAACAATAGTTTGCTTCTCTCAAACTCTTTTTCTTTTTTTACAGTTGCTGCAAACTGAATATTTATAGATTTTTTTCCATTAAGAAAGAAAAGAGAAAGGAGGGAAAGAAAAGCTTTTAATAATCTTGATCTGTATTTTTTGTTTATTCTCTCTCAGTCCAAATTGCTTCGAGGTGCTTCTTGTTCAAAAAGTAATTCTCCTCCACCATATTTAATTGTTTTATTGTGTCATTACTCTATGTTGCCGGAGCATTACCGCACCGCTCATTCCACCGTGCCTATTAAATTGTAATGGCTCTACAAAGCAATATACGTTGTGATTCGACACACACAAAAGCACAAACACTATCAAGTGTACACACACTATTAAGCGCCAGTGGTGCCAAAGAGTGATATGAGGCAATATTGCAGGCGAACAATCTGATGAAGTGTGCAAAACAGTCATTAGCCGAGTCGTCGTTCCGGTTTGGTTTACCACACATCTTAACGTCTTAACGAAGAAGTCACGTTGGTTTCACACAGCAACAACTTAGAATCACTTGCAGAAACACTATGGGAATATATTACACACTCACTCTATCACTCGATTATACGCCATGACAGCACAGAAAGCGTTCCGCTGTTCTTTAATTGAGTTAAATGATGCATAATCAACAAAAATATCCCTTATCTGGAAAAAAAATATTTATGTCATGCTGTTACTTAATTATTTATTGTACTTTCTAATGATATAGTAATGTGTGTGTTCATTTTCATACGAATACTGTAATCATAGTCTCGACACAGTCTGTGAATTGCAGAAATTTCCATGTGTCATTGATAAGAAAAGTGACATATTATAAGTTTGTTGGAAGCAGAATCAGTAACTACAGAAGCCATAATTCAGATATTTTTATTTGGATTTCTGTGAAAAGATTGCAAACAATAATATGGTCCCTGGTGTAGACAGCTCTTTGATGGCCATTGTTTATATAAATAAATTGAATCTAAATAGATTGGAAGTATAGAGAAAAATCTAAGTGAAGCCCAAACTAAAGAAGGTTGCTGCTCTCTTAAAACACAATCTCCAAAATGTCATTGCAGTTTGTGTAAACGTTACTTTAAAAACAAACCTCACCAAAAATTTAGCATTATGCATTAATTACAGCAGAAATATTATCATAATTGCCTGAAGTGCTGCAGCTTTTTGCTGCTGCTTGTATTTGTGCTTGCACATAAACCTAAAATAATAATACAAGTAATTAAGATAATTATTTTATAACAATAAAAGAGCAACACAAAATATTATTGATGTAATGGTTTAGCATTTGCATGAACAACTTTGGAGTTTTGGGCACAGGAGTAGTTTCAAACAGCAAAATTCCACTTTATTCTTAGCCCTATTCAGTCCAGGATTTAGCTTGTCAATCTGGTCAAAATAAAACAATTAATATAATATGCATACAGTACAGTATACATATAATATTGAAACTGAGGTGATTTATAGAGCTGTTTAGAACATTTAAGACTTTATTTGTGCACAACCTTTCCTGAGAACCCCAATTTAATTTCTGAATTAATCCTTCATCGGGTTAACCACAGTGATGATGTTGGGACTTTCATAAAAATGTGTAATATTTGAGTCTTTGCTGTCTCTCAGCAGTTTGGACTTTTGCAGCATATTTTATTACAGCATATTGTCCAAATGCAAAGCATTGTCTTCTCTTTCTGTCATGATCTGCCACAACAGGAGCCAATCTTAGCAGGCAACCTGAGAGGACGTGCTTATGGTACAGTGCATGTAAGTGCAAGCTGGCAAGAGAAAGTCTTAAATGTTTTTGAGAGTGTAAGGGGAAGCAATAGGATGAGTGGAGTGCATTTGTCTGCCGAGAGGGGGATGATGGATTGAGGAGAGGCAGTTGATGCTGAATATCTACAGCGCGGGTCATAAAGCAAGAGAGCGGCCTGCTCCCCAACAACACAATGAGATCAAAACTAGTGCCTCTAGCACAAGCGCACACATCCACGCAGCGACTCACGCATACACTTGGAAGCACATAAGCAACTTCAGTGACTTGCATCGATACTCAGGTTTTTGCTCTGTTTTGAAAGCTCCATCCAATTCTCAAGCACAAAGTGTAGCAATGAAATAAGTGACTCTTGACACCCACCCCACTCTATCTCCAGCAAAAACACATATATTCTCACATAAAGCATGCTTGAAGATGCAAACACACAATCCCAGAGAGTCTGCAGGTGAGTGGAAGTGAAGAAAGATGAACAGACAGTAGAGGAGGTTAAAGTAGGAGAAGAAATCAGACAGCATCAAAGGTTTTACACGGTTGGCATCAGGTGCGTTAATGGAGAGGACGCTGGCGTGATGTTCGCCGCTTCTCCACGCTGAAAAGTTGTTTTACTGTTGCTATTTTTAATTTTTGGACGTTTATCTGGACTTTTGTTCAGTGGTTTTTTAATTTTTTATCAAGGACTTTACGAACAGCTTGGTTAGTACTTCCTAACCGGAATATTGGGCTGTCTGCCTCCTGTCAAACTCCAGCACAAACCTTGCACAAACTTTGCTTGGAGAACTACGTGGCTGCAGTTTTTTGTTTTGCTTACCTGCTGCTTCTGTCAACCTCCTGTGTGGTCTGGACCGTTCTGGACTTTCTCCTGTGCTCCTCTTCGAGTCATGCTCATTCAAGTTACATCTCACTGCTTCTTGTTTATTTCTCTCGGAGCCGTGGGTCTGCTGTTAGCGGCTAGCTCTGTGCTAGCTTCCCCCGGTTTGGCTGGCGTGATGTTGACCTACTCCGCTTCGCAGCTGCTTGGACTTAACAACTGCTCCATTCCATCTTCTGTTTCCATCATCAAACAACTGGGACTTCTGCGTAGACCTCGTTACATCCATAGAGGCTCTCGAAAGAAATCTGTTTATTCTCGCTCTGAATTGATTCCGTCCGGGAGACGTGTCGCACCTCAACTACGTCATCAGAACGCTGCGTCTGTAGTCCCTTGTAGTCCGCAGCGCACGAGGTGGCAAGGAAAACGTGGAGTGGATTTCAGTCTGCTTAAACCGGTTCAAAAAGCTCCTACACCAACTAGCATTAAAATAGAACTTTTCAATGTACAATCACTATCCAATAAATCATGTCTAATTCATGATCACATCCTGGAGAAAAACTTGGACTTCATGTGCCTCACAGAAACCTGGCATCAACCAGACGTGTTCAGTTCTCTGAATGAAGCTTGTCCATCTGGATACAGTTATCTGCAGAGAGCCCGCAGCACTGGCCGCGGTGGTGGTCTGGCTGTAATTTACCGCAGTAATTTAAAATTGTCACATCTGTCTTCTCATAATTTTTCTTCTTTTGAATGTTTGGCCTTCAACTTCAAAGCCCCACTCCTGATGAACGTTATATTGATTTATAGACCTCCCAAACCACATGTTTCATTTAACTCAGAAATACATGACCTCCTCACTTTTTTCTGCACCTCCCCTGTAAAAACTATTTTTCTTGGCGATCTGAATATCCACATGGACAATTCCTCTTCCCCTCTGGCAACAGATTTTAAGTCTCTTTTGGAATCTCTCAACCTCACCCAACATGTGGTCGCCCCTACGCACAACATGGGGCATACTCTGGATTTGGTGATTACAGACACTGTACTTAATAACTTGTCTGTATATGACCTGGGTGTCTCAGACCACAGGGTCATCTCCCTGGAAGTGCCTTCAACTTCACCTGCTTCTAACCCAAAACGACCTATCCAGTTCCGTGACTATAAAAACATTTCCCCTGATGTTTTGTCTGCTGATCTTCACACCCTGACTGCTGTCAATCACTCATCTGCAGATGACTCTGTGGATTATTACAACCAATCTCTCCAGGAGCTTCTGGACCTACATGCTCCCCTGAAGTCAAGACTGGTGTCTTTCTCCCGTTCAGCCCCCTGGTACACTGATGAGCTGCGCAGGATGAAGGCAACTGGCCGTGCTATTGAGAGACGTGTAAAATCATCTGGTCTCTCTGTGCACAAGCAAGCGTACAAAGAACATCAGAAAGCGTACGCCTATTCGCTTAAAGAAGCACGCTCCAAATATTATTCCAACATCATCAACACCTGCCCTGGAAACTCTAAACAGCTCTTCTCCACAATAACTCATCTGCTTAATCCCATTAAACAAACTCATGAGGACTCTGTTCAAAAATGCAACCTGTTCCTCTCATCATTTAAAAACAAAGTTGACACTATCAGATCTCAGCTCCACAACCTCCCTGATCTTAGTGTACCATCTACCCGTCTGCTTTCTGGGACCCTGAGCAGCTTTGATGAAGTCGTTCAGAGTGAGGTAGAGACCATCCTCAAGAAAATGAAGCCTTCATCCTGCGCCCTGGATCCCTTCCCCTCGTCTCTCATAAAATCCAATCACTCTGCAATTAGCCCATTAATCACACAAATAATAAACAAGTCTCTACAATCTGGTCATGTTCCATTGCCTCTAAAAACTGCCATCATTAGGCCTCTTCTGAAAAAATCTAATTTGGATCCCGACATTTTTTCTAATTACCGCCCAATTTCCCACCTCCCATTTCTGTCCAAAGTGCTGGAGAAAGCAGTTGCTGCTCAGCTGCAGGAACACCTACAACAACACTCTCTGTATGAGAAATTCCAGTCTGGATTCAGAGCAGCTCACAGTACTGAGACTGCACTGCTGAGAGTAACAAATGATGTCCTCATGGCTGCTGACACTGGTTCTCCCTCCATCCTTGTCCTCCTTGACCTCACTGCAGCCTTCGACACTGTGGACCATAATATCCTCCTCCACCGTCTTCATGTGGAGGTCGGTCTCTGTGACATTGTCCTGGACTGGTTCAGATCTTTCCTCTCCGATAGGCTGGAATGTGTTAGCCTTGGCAATGCCACTTCCCAGACAGTCGGTGTCTCCTGTGGTGTCCCTCAGGGGTCAGTTCTGGGGCCCCTGCTGTTTTCCCTCTACATGCTGCCTTTAGGTCAAATTATCAATCAGTTCAACATTTCTTTTCACTGCTATGCCGACGACACACAGCTTTACATCAGGACTGGAACATCATCATCATCCCTATCTCCGTCTTCACTCACTGTTCTCTCTGCCTGCCTGGAGGAAATAAAGGCATGGATGAATCAGAATTTTCTTCAATTAAACTGCTCGAAGACTGAGGCCATATTGATTGGCACCCCTCACCAGATACAAACATCAACTTTAACAACAATCTCCTTCTCTGGTCAAGACATCCCCCTCTCCACCTCTGTTACAAATCTTGGAATAAAAATGGACTCTCATCTTACATTTGAAAATCACATTAAGCATCTGTTTAAAACCTGCTTCTTCCATCTTCGAAACATCTCCAGACTTCGCCCATCTCTGACTTTTCCTGATGCTGAGAAACTCGTCCATGCCTTTGTCTCCTCCAGGCTCGACTACTGCAACTCCCTGTTTATTGGTATCCCTGGCAAAAACCTTCAGAAACTTCAATACATTCAAAACAGTGCAGCTAGGATTCTGTTGAGAGTTCGTAAATTTGAACATATTACACCCATTCTCCATAACCTCCATTGGCTTCCTGTCACCTACAGAATTCAATACAAAACTGCTCTCATTACCCATCAATGCTTGCACGGCACTTCACCTGACTATCTAAAGGACATTCTTGCACCATATTCATCCACCCGGTCTCTACGATCACAGAACAGTAATTTCCTTTATATTCCTCGGACCAAATTGAGGACCATGGGAGACCGAGCATTCTGTGTGGCTGCCCCCCGCCTGTGGAACTCCCTCCCTGATGACCTGAGAGCTCCACAGTCACTGGTTGACTTTAAAAGCAGCATAAAGACCTTTCTTTTTAAGCAAGCCTATTCTGCCTCCACATGATTTTATCTTTGATCTTAGCTGATATCATTATTGATTTTACTTGATTTTATTGATTTTACTTGTTTTATTTTATTTATTTTTTAAGCAAGCCTAATCTGCATCCACATGATTTTATCTTGATCTTAGTCGATATTATTATTGATTTTATTTGATTTTATCACTTGTTTTATTTTGATCTTTGCTTTATTACAATTTGTAGCACTTTGAGATTTTTATTAATGAAAAGTGCATTATAAATGGAATTCATTATTATTATTATTATTAAGAAATCCAAACAGAAAGGAGAGAAACTGAAGCATTGAAGTGGATTGTGGGTCAGTGATGGGAGGAACACTTCAGGAATGAAAAGGGATGAGGATTGTGTGTACCGGTACTGTATGTGTGTGTGTATCCATGTGTGTCTTGAAAGAAGCGATGTGTAATGGTGAGAAAGAAGGAAGACGCAAATTTCATCAGTTCTGTTGAACCTGATTTTTTTTCCAAGATGAACTCGAAGAAAGGTAATTTCTCAATTATAATTTATCACAAAGCCTTGAAACAAACATGGTCCTCCTCTTCTTCAGTCCCATCCACCCATTATCTTTACCCACTTTTAGTTTCTGAGTCGCAGGGGTCACTGGTGGTGCCCATATCCAGCAGTCACTGATGTGCGAGAGGCAGGAGACAACCTGGACATGTCTCCAGTCCATCACAGGGACACATAGAGACAAACAACCACTCACTCTCTCTCTCACACACCTAGGGACAATTTAGAGTTACCAATCAGCCTAACATGCATGCTTTTGGTCTATGGGAGGAAACCGGAGTACCTGTAGAAAACCCACGCATGCAGGTAGAGAACATGAAACTCCACCCAGAAGGGTCCCAGGCCAGGATTCAATCTGGTGACCCTCTTACTAAAAATTTAAAACAAAGGCTGTAGTTGTGTACACAAATGGCCGAATCGCAGCAGAAATGCTACAGTTTTAGACAAAATCGTTGCTGTTTGAACTGGGCCTTACTGGATACACGAACTGGGACCCTTCACTACTTTATAAAGTGAGTGGTAATTCATGCTTCTGGTGACGACCACATCATAAGGTGAAAAATAATCCACACAAAAAGACACCTGAGATATTCACAATCTTGTAATTACTAGGGGCGGAAACATATCACTTTAAAGAAATGCAATCCTTCTGGATCTATAGTCACTAGAGAAAAATACCCATTTCCGTTTTCTGGAAACTTTGGAATAAAATAATAATAACTTTCCCTTTCTCGCACCCTTCAGGATGAGTTGGACTCTGCCAGGGCTGCCCGTTCTCACCGATTCTGTTCATAACTTTTATGGACAGAATTTCTCAGTGCAGCCGGGTGGAGGGATTATGGCTCGGTGATCTCAGGAATCCATCCTGCTGTTGGCGTCATTGTGCTGTGATCTTCAACTCTCACTGGAGAGGTTTGCAGTTGAATGTGAAGCGGATGAGATGAGAATCAGCATCTCCAAATCTGAGGCCATGGTCCTCAGTCGGAAAAGGGTGGCTTGCTCTCTTCAGGTTGAGGGTGAGGTTCTGCTTCAAGTGGAGGAGTTCAAGTATCTCTGGGTTTTGGTCAGGAGTGAGGGAAGAATGGAGTGTGAGATTGACAGACGGATTGGTGCAGCGTCTGCAGTATTGTGTACTCTGTACCAGTCCGTTGTGGTGAAGAGGGAACTGAGCTGTAAGACAAAGCTCTTGGTTTACCGGTGAGTCTACGTTCCTACCCTCACCTATGGTCACGAGTTTTGGGTAGTGACCGAAAAAAAGAGATTGTGGATACAGGTGGTTGAAATGAGCTTCCTACGAAGGGTAGCTGGACTCTCCCTTAGAGACAGGGTTCAGTTATCTGGGAAAGACTCAAAGTAGAACCGCTGCTCCTCCACACCGAGAGGAGCCAGTTGAGGTGGTTCAGGCATCTGGTAAGGATGTTCCCTGGGCGCCTCCCTAGGGAGGTTCTTCGGGCAGAACAGAAGATTGTTCCATAATCTTGGAGCAGCGATATTAAAAGTTGTGTTACCTTTTAGCTTTCATTTAGAACTCTGAACTTCCTGGAGCAGTTGATCTGAGGCACCGAGCAGGAAAGTTCAGGTGAAGTACCTCAAAGAGGTAACATCCTACCAGCAAGACCAATTAAAATAATAAAAATAAATAAATAAATAAAACAGTTGAGGAAAGCCAGAGTGGGAGTGATGTATTTCCCCCTTACAAACACCAGTTAGAAGCCGAGTAGCAGTGATCTGGACAAACTGGAGACAGTAAAGGAAAGGCTGACTGACTCCAAGCTAAAGAGCATTACAGTAATCCAGCAGAGATGTGATGAACCCATGAATCATGTAAGAAACAGTTTTACATTTGCCAGCTGTGTGAGATGATAAAAACTGGGCTTGACCACTTCTCCAGTCTGGCAATTCAATTTCAAAACACAGCAAGCTACTTTTTTTGCTTAGATCAGCTTGACCTAAGTCATTTACAAAAGTTATATCACTGGAGACACTTCTAAGTCATTTTGTTACGCCAAATAAATTGAACAATTCAAAGCCAGAATGTACTGTACATGTGCATTGGCCATGTCATAATCAAGACAGCTCTTCAAAAACAGTTGTCATTGTTACAGAGAAAATAACAGCAGAAATGGCACCCAAAGTTGTACAAGAAGTGATCTGCTTTACTTTTCAATGTTGGCACAGATTTTAGTGGCAGTTTTCTAACCTCCACCTCCTGATAACAGATTTCCAAGCATTCCTCCAGCAGATGAAGACCTATATAATTTTAAATTGTATGGTTTATGGAGCTCCATTTCCTTTTTAAAGTTTTCACCAGCATCTTAACACATGATACAGTTTAAAGAAGACAATGGACATTCAATGCAACTATAACAATCTTATAGCCATATTTGTTGTACCAAAACCCTGTTGTCTGGAAGTTAGGTTGAACACTTACTCCTCTGCCAACCTTTCATCAGATAATAATACATATAGTAGTTTTCATTTCCAATGGTTTGGTCACCTGTGACCTCCTGACATTGTTTTTGATGGATATTGATTAATTCATTTGTTAAAGTTTAAATTTGTGTTTTGGTTTATGAAACATACAAAACGACCAGGACAAACATTGAGTCTAGACATGTTGATGGTCTCAAATCGTAAAATGACAACTGTTCATTTGGTTGATCAGTTTGTCCCTGGACAGGCGGGTGAGATGCATCGTTCTCCTCTGCAGATGGCAAATTACATGGACAGATGTGGCCCGTTAAAAGTGTGGCCATACACGGAACCGAGCGTATTCAAATGTTCCCTTCATGGAACATTAAAACACACACACACACACTGTTAGACACTAAATTTTAAAAACCACCAGAATCTGCCATACTCCTCAAGGCTAATTTGGGATTAGGGTGTGTGATGATGAAAACAACCTAAAACATGCCCACATTGATATGGAAATTTGACCAATTTACCACTGGCACAAAATGCTAAAAACAGTTATTTAAATACCAGTTTGTACATGCACACACTCACACACACATACAGGCAAACACAGATATGCATATGAATAGCACGCAAAGGGATCTGTCCCAGCATTTGGTTGTGCCTATCAAAAGCTTGTCTCACCCAGAGTCCAGTCAAGGCCCAGCACCACACACTTAGCATTCGAATACATCAATGGCCTGGGAAAGGAGGCACGTAGGCTTTCATTCTCCAAGAACCCACCTTCAGCATCCATCTTCCCCTTTTCACTAACTCTTTGGTCATCCCAGCCGTCCACTCCCACTGTTCCTATTATCACTGAGTGTTCTCGTTTTGTCCTCCCTCGTCTCCTTCTTCATTTTAAGACTCACACCCGCACCCCCCTCTCAAGTAGGGTGCCTTTTTAACCATGACCAGAACTCAGAAGTGCATGGACCATGACCACATGGTCATACAACACTAGATAGGCAGTGTGTGTGTGTGTGTGTGTGTGGATGTGACTGACATTAAAAAGTCATAGTAAGGCTTACTACTGCTCAGTCACCCTTCAGTGTTGTGAGAGTCAAAATAAGCTGCCTCAGATCCTGCTGAGTTGTGTGGGAATTCACTGCCTGTTCATCAGCATTCAGGCCAACATTTCACCGACTCACTGACAAACTCCACTTAATGGAATCAAACCCGTCCTATCAAATGTGTGTCAGTGCTTGTATTTGTGTGTGTGTGGCTCCCATCACTTGTCTGTCATTACCTGGAGACAGCCTTCAGCCAGGGAACAAGGGAGAGGTAAGAGGAAACAAGCCAGTCTACATTTCTCCCTAATTACAAATGACAAACTTGCTACCGAGAGTCGGCCTGCCACAAGATAACCTCTCATCTTCCTGCCGATACTCGGTGACGAATCTTGAGTACAGACAGCCAGATTAAAACAAGAACTGCAAATCACTGTCCTGCCCTATGGCTCTAATTTCCAATGACAAAGCAGGGCTCCTACTGCCAATATCTCACCTGTCTTTATCATCTTCCACTCTTTATCACCCCCTTAGTCTCTCATCCTTTAATCGATTTTTCCCTTACTATTTTCCCCAATCCCTCTTGCTCATTTCCCAACCCTTCTGCATCATTTAAAAACCAGCCCTGCTTCTTCAGATCATCCATTTCCTCCATGTTGCATAATAATCAGGTTAGGACTACTTTGTGGCTTGTACCCTTACTGACTATTATCTCTAATGCCGTTTTAACAGTATAAAAGCCATATACTGCTACAGCCCCGTGATACAAGATCCTCACAGCACATGGAGGGCAGAGCCTGTTCCTACAACATAATATCTTCTGTTTCACACCCTATTTAACTGTATGATCTCTGTAATTTTTACTGGAACAAATATTTGACAATAGATGGCAGGTTTGATGAATCCTAATTTAAAAAAAAAAGGGAAACTGGAGGCTATGAACAATGTTTGGACTGTCTACAAAAAAAAAACATGTAAAAAGATGTTTAAATGTGGAGAAACAAAAACCAATATGCAACTTTTATGACAACCCTCAAAGTTGGATGAAAATATTTAATTGATATGATAAAGTCTAGCATAACATAAAGTATGTCACACTTTTGGCAGCTACAGCACTGCGAATATTTAATAATAATAATAATAATAATAATTAATTCAATTTATAACGCACTTTTCATTAGTGAAAATCTCAAAGTGCTACACATATTGAATGCTACACACATTCATACACCTGTAGCGGCAAACTACCATGCAAGGTGCTTTCCAGTCCTACCGGGAGCAACTTGGGGTTAAGTGTCTTGCCCAAGGACACAACGACACATGGTGTGGGGAATCGGGATTCGAACCGCCAACCTTCCGGTCGGGGGACAACTGCCATTACCACTACGACACGGCTGAACATTTTAATTTAAAACTTTAATTTTTTAATGTTGTTGACACATTTCAGTTGGCATCAGAAGCATAATGACGGTCAATGCTCCATCCTTGAATGAGTGTATATTAAGAATGTGAAAAACAGAGTGGGGCAGAGAGATAAAGCAAAAGAAAGAGCAACACGAAGACACTCATGAACACAAACGGAGGCCTGAATGTACTGCTGACGTGTGTTCATGCTACAGAGCTCACACTTCTTCCCATTCAAACATAGTATTGAGTTAGCATTGACATCCCACTGAATAGCCCTGTGAAGGCGCAGGGCGATGCTAACCAGAAGTACTATCACTATCCACCCTGCTCCCTGGTGCCAAAGCAACATTGATATGGTAATGTCAGGGACGTTTCAGGGCCAAGGCTTGAGACCGTGGGTGCTCTGTGATCCACCAAGTCCAAAAAGGACAGATCTCCAGGGCATTGTGATTTCCCCAGTCATGGCCCTGAGTGATCAGGATAAGCTCTTCCATGGTGCTTTAGCGCTGTCACTCAGCTGCTATTGTGGTCATGTGAACGGCCATTTTCATCACAATTGTTCTTGGTTTTGGCAGTACTGTTCTGCAGGACCCTCCTTTTCCCTTTTCTTTAGTGCCTCCCCCCCATAAGATTTATTTTCCTCTGTCTGAACTTGCTTTTTTTGTACTATTAAAGGGTTAGTCTGTTCTCTTGGAGTGGGGGTTTTGTGGAAAGGTTTAAAACTATTAATAGCTAACACCTGTTGCAGCCAGCTCTTTGTACAACCTCAGTGTTGGAAAACAGTTTTATTTTTGACAAGAGTGAAACGCTGACAGCTAGCTAGTGGAACAAAGAAAAAAGTCAGTTGCTACTAAATTAAAACTCCAATCTTAAATTTTTTTTCATATCATTTTAGAATCATCCATGAAAACTTTGCAATGCATCAATATTTACAACCCCTACTTTGCATCACTGTTGCTGGTTATTCTAGCAAATATATTGTATTCCCAATTGAAAGTGCTCCAGTCTGTAATAAAAGGGCTATAGCTAGCTACTGCAGCAGCTATTTGGGGTTGCTAATACCCATATGGTTCTTTTTAAATACAGTATGATCAAATATTAAGACATTGTGAAAACCTTTCAAACATTGTTCATATGAACCTCTGTAAAACCTTGAGACTCAATGGTTCTCACCTGGCCTAAACTAGTCATTAGCTCTTGTCCAAATTAAACTATTTCTCAAAAATGAGGTCATTCAAAAAGCTATTTACAACAAGTACAGTGATAATTGTTTCACTTTTCTACAGGGGGAAAAAACACTTCAAAGGGTTCAAACCTTAAAAAGGCAGCATATAGATCAGCTAAACTGCTCTTCTGGGTTATCTTCTACTATTTCTACGTTTGATCGGAAATAACAATGACACTTCAATGTCTGTACTGTACTGTACTGGCACTGCAGTTAAAACAGCACATATGTTTCAATGGGCTTTAAAACACTAGCGGGAGCAACAATTTATAGAGCACAGGGAGTGGGTGGATGGTTGGTGTCTTTCTGTTTTATTCCATCACAATTTAGCGAATGGCAACTGTATGGTGTGCAGTTTTCTATATGCCTGCGTGTGGAGGAGTGCGGTTTCTCTTTTGCTCTATTTTATTTGATTGTGGCTAGTAGAAAATAACAATGTACTCCCCTGAGGAATCTGTGGGAGGTAATGACAGAGATTGTCCCAGTGAAAATGAGTTTTCCCAACAAATGTGTGTGTGTGTGCATGTGCATGTGTGCACATGTGTGTGTGTTTTTGTGTCTTTGCATTTGTTACTTTGTAAGGCTCTTTTCTAACATATTACATTATGAGGACCCACTGCTTATTTTGGGGCCCACAGCCTGGGCCCCAAACCTAACCCCTAACCTAAAAATCGTACTGCTTCTTATGGGAAAGGGTCAGGATTGGGCTATAGAAATGAATGAAAGTCAATGAATGAACGTCTATGCATAGTCCCAGTAAATATAGCAAAACATACTGTGTATGGGTGTGTGCATGTGCTTGTTTATGTTGTGAGGACTATTTTTTTAACACGTACTACAATGTGAGGACCAACTGCTCTTTGTGGGGACCAAAGACCCGTCCCCATAAGGTTCGTATTGTTGTTGGGTTAGGGGTCATACAGTATTTAGGACTTAAGGCCCCAATATACTTGGGCAGACCTTTTTCTGCGTGAACTCGACCTGCACTGTCCGCAGAGGGTTGAGACTTCATACCCGAGCATCCACCCTGAGCAGCTGCAAACCAGCTCTGCAGGTAAGGGCTATTTACCTTCAGGAGAAAATGAGGTAGCCAATTTTGCCATTTGCTGACACACCTTCTGGATTGATTGACAGGTCACACAAAAAAGAGAGAGAGTTGGCAACCCGGCAGCCCCAGTGGCAGTGGTGTTCTGTGTTTATATGTTGCTAATGAAAAGTAAAAAAAGAAAATAATAAATAAAACCAGGGAGCGCTGGCCCTGCAGCCCACACATCAGACCAGCCCACCAGGAAATCTCCAGACACTCCCGCAGCCACGCTCGACCTGATTTTAATTCGCTCATACCATACCATACCACTTTATTTATAAAGCACTTTAAACAGTGACAGTGCACACCAAAGTGCTGTACAGGGACAGACAGACCAAGCACATAGCAACAGATTACATAACAGGAAACAAAATGTAGAAACAAAAAACAATAGAGGATACCAACAACAGCAATATGACCAACACAGTGTGATGCACACAAGCTCTGCACAGATCACACAGTGCCAAAGGCCAGGGAATAATGGTGTGTTTTTAAGCGAGATTTAAAAACTGTGAAGGAGGGGGCCTGTCTGACAAGCAGAGGTAACTCATTCCACAGTCTTGGGCTTGCGACAAAGAAGGCCCTATCACCTCTGCGCTTGAGACCTGGAACTGTGAGGAGCAACTGGTCTGCTGACCTGAGAGAACGTGGTGGGACACACGGCTGGAGCAGATCAGTAAGATAGGAGGGGGCAGAGCTGTTTAGTGATTTATAGACATACAAGAGCATTTTGAATTGGATTCGAAGGTGAACCGGAAGCCAGTGCAGGGAGGACAAAACGGGTCTAATGTGCTTTCTTTTGCTTGTGCTGGTTCAAAATCGGGCTGCCGCATTCTGGACCAGTTGAAGTCTATCTATGGAGGTCTCGTCTGACTGATAACAAAAGGAGCGAGTTTCAATAGTCGAGCCTGGATGTAATGAATGCATGAATTACTGTCTCCAGGTTATTCATGGCAAATTCATGACAAAATTCACGACAAACTTATGACAAATTCCTTCATTTCTCACCATTTGGCGTCAACGGAGGAGGAGGAAGAGATCGCTTGCCTTTTGGCAAAAAAAGAAAGAAAAAAGAAGCCAGATATGGGATGAAGAAGGGAAATATATTTAATACATTGGTGTCGCATACAAAACAGTCCGTCGCCGGGCAGTTTTATTGTGCAATAAGCATACGCAGTCGTAAAAATCGAGCTTTGCATGGACATGCCCTGCGGGCGTCCGCTTTGACTCTAATCTGTTACACACGGACCTCCGCGGACTGACGTATGCCCGAGTACGCTGGGACCTTAAGGTGTGAATTACGTGTTAGGTTTAAGGTTAGGTACTAATGGTTGCATTTAGGGTAAGGGTCAGGGTTAGACTATAGAAATAAATGAAAAATGAATGAAGCCAATGCAAAGTCTATGTAAAGATAGAAAGACAAGCCTGTGTGTTGAGTGTATGTATGTGTATGTGTGTGTGTGCACACGTGTGCGCGTGTGTTTGGAAATGAAAAAACCAAGTGGGAAATGGAAATAAAGGAGGAGTAAAGTAAGAACTATGCATATGTATGGGTCAAATTCATGTGTGGGTGGC
>JBBPBX010002889.1:33019-54573 GCA_038048925.1 Garcialebias charrua
ATAAAGTTTACTTACTTACTTACTTACTTACTTGTCTGGTTGTGAAGAACCCCGCTCCATCACCACAACACATCCCTTTTTGCTACCTCTCCTCCCACCTCTCTCTCTCTCTCTCTCCCCCTCGCCGCCTCCACCACCTTTATTTCACATTCTCCCGGGAAGTGACACAGAATTCTTTTTAACTGCAGTACATTCATTACAAAACCCCTGCAACCCCCTCCGCATCCCCCACACACACAGACACACACCCTCCACACCTTTCATCCACTCCCTCTCCCTCCTGCTGTATACCGGTGAAATAAAGACAGTGAGCGTATCCACCTCAAGCAGCTGTCCTGGACTTTAAACTGTCATTAAAAGCAAGACAGTTAAAGAGGACAGAGGACATGGCTGAAAGAGATAGCACAGACTCATTCAGGTGGTGTTTTACAAGAGCAGCATTCCTGTATCTTAAAGTCTTGGAGCACAGAGTAGAGCCCACAGACAGCGTGGGTGTTAGAACCAAAGACAGTGCTCGCTCTCAGCCATCCTCCTTTTGACTTCCTCCACTAACAATCACTTCACTCGGCTCAGAACACACACATCCCATAAATGTGTGTAAAACTGTTTAAATTAAACTCCTAAAAGGTCAAAAACTTGGAA
Source organism: Garcialebias charrua (assembly GCA_038048925.1). Lineage (NCBI taxonomy): Eukaryota > Metazoa > Chordata > Actinopteri > Cyprinodontiformes > Rivulidae > Garcialebias > Garcialebias charrua. The sequence goes on from JBBPBX010002889.1 coordinate 33,662, forward strand.
ATATGACTTGTAAAACTGTGCATGAACACAGATAGTGCGCACTCGCAAACCAAACTTTGATTCTTACTTAAATATAAACAACCCAAGGGATTTTATTCCAGTTGATTTATTAAATATATACATAAATAAACATGCCAACGTCTAAAGCATGTGACAGAGAGTGATGAGGCAAAAAGAGGAATTTATTTGTTTAAAAGCAGTAAAATGACACAAATCTAAAATTGCTCAAAGGGATGCAAACCACTTGATGCTTTGCAAGCCACAGTTTGCACTGGGAGATAAAGTTAGGGAGGCCATGACTGAGATGGTTTGGACATGTCCAGAGGAGGGACAGTGGTTATATTGGTAGAAGGATGTTAGAAATGCAGCTGCCAGGAAAAAGACAAAGAGGGAGACCAAAGAGGAGATATATGGATGCAGTTAGAGAGGACATGGAGGTAGTTGGAGTGAGGACAGACGATGCAGAGGACAGAGTGAGGTGGAGGAGGATGACTCGCTGTGGCGACCCCTGAAAAGGGAAAAGCCGAAAGAAGAAGAAGAAGAAGAAGAAGTTTGCGTAATATGTTAGTGCAGAGAGTGTGTGTTGGGGGTGACTCTCAGCTACTACCACACCTAATTTTAGCTTAATATCTGACAAACTGAACTATTTATAGCTGGGTTTCTTTAGTCTTCTAAAGTTGATTAGCTGTGGTGGCCATTTTGAATCAAGTTGACTCCTAAAGGCAAACGGTTGTGGTTGTATGCCCAAGGATTACTGGTATTTTCTGAGTTTCATTAAAACCAGTCCACTGGTTCATCGGATATTTTGCTAACAGACCGATTTCTGTTGACACCAACGGTTTATGTCAGAGCTACTACCAGTATCTGTGGGTGCTCAGAGTGTTAGATGTGGATACATCTCAGGTACTATCACACCAACATTTAGTTCAATGAATGTACAACAGACCGAGTTACAGCTGGATCTCTGTTTGCTAAATTAGCTGTGGCAGCCATCTTGAATTGGGTTAACTCCAACAGGTATTCTGGTGTGGATGTATATCTGAGAGATTTATTGAAATCTGTCCACTAGTTGATTAGCTATTTTGCGACAAGACAGACAGGCAGGCAATTAAATGATCGCCCACCTCCATGAAAGGTTTATCCAGACAGCACGTATACCCACGTAATGAGAGCACAGTGTCTGAGTTGAAGAGAGATTAAAGAGTGATGCTGATGAGGGCAGTGAGATAAGGAGAGGAAGAAATGCCTCAAAGACAGACCAACAGAGAGAGAAGAGGCTGAAGACGAAGAAAATGCCATTGATCCTACACTGATAGAAACAGATGGCGGGGCCAGAGCAACACACACTCATCAGGTTAACTAAACTACAGCTTGTAAGGTAATACAAGGTAACTTTTATAATTTTAACCAAAAATGTATAAACCCTGTGTGAGATAAAAGCATCCAGCTAGCTGCTTAAAGCAAAGGTAGAGTGAAAATGTTTTTGCTTGTGTCTGAACATCATCAAAATGTAACCAGACCACCAGATGGGTTTTATTTAAACTTCCAGGAAATAATTATTGGGTTGAAATATACAACTGATAAATGCTTGGAGTCAGTCTGATTCAAAATGGCCACCACAGCAAAGCAACCTCAGCTAACAAAATGGCTACACCTCTGTGATTTTTTTATTATTATTTTTTACAGATTTTAAGCTAAAATGTGGAGTGGTTGTAGCTGAAACACTTTGCACAGCAACTTTACTTAAACTCTTGACATCATCTGTTGGTATCATCAATATCTGTCTGTTAGCAAAATATCTCAAACTCCAAGAGCGATCCAAATAAAACCTTCAGAAAGTAATCATTGGTTCCCTTATCAGTCAGGTTCACTCAGTGCAACACATTGACTATGGGAATTGCGCAGCGCGGTTCACCTGAATAATACAATTACGCCTTTTAAGGCAGGTGGGCGTCAGCAATGAGGCCCCGCCCTCTTTGTATAAAAGAGGCTGACGCCCCACTTTTCTTTCTTTTTTTGCCCTTCACCTCGCTTACACCTGAATTTCGCAGGACTGAGGACTCCATGTGACAGGAACGCTCAACTGGAGGTGCGCTTGCTCCCTGCCCAGAGCGTCACGGAGGGCTTCTCTGCGAGCAATAGGGTTTGCGGGAGGCTAACCTAGTGTCGTTGACATTTTATTTTTCTGCTGTTTCGCCACTCAGTTAGCTGACTCTAACTGCGCCACACGTTACCTGCTTAGCTAACGGAGCTAACAGGCTAGCCGCCGCGAGCAGCTCAGCAAGAGGACTTCTTCGCCATGGTTAGCGGACGGCTAATTGGCTACAACTCGACGTCTCTTCTCGGCCAAGGCTCCAGAGAAGAGCGAGAGAAAGTCGAAGAACTCCAACAAGACCAGCAGGCCAGCGAGCCCCGGCTCCCGAGCCTGCTCCAGCGGATGTGGCTACCCTCTTTCAGCAGCGGACACCCACGAGGCCTGTCCGGTCTGCTTAGGGTTGCTACACGCGAAAACACTCAACGCTATTTTCTCGCGGATGGCTCCGGAGAAAGGCAAGTGGAAATCGAGTAACTCCGCCGCTAACTGGCTAGCTCCCACAGTTAGCCCGGCTAACCGAGAGCTCCCATGACAGCGCGAGGCAGATGTCGGGCTCGTGCAGTGCTGCTAACACGATTAGCGCTGCTAACACGATTAGCGGGATTCTTCAAATAATTAACTTCTGGAGTCTATCCAATTCAAGATGGCTGTGACAGTTAATCAAAATGAGCCAACACAAAAATGGTTATACATCAATGCATTTTACAGATACAAAGTAGTGGTAGTAGCTGATGGTCATTCCCAAGGTATACTCATAAGTGCTACTTATTTCTCACCATAAGATGATCTTAGTTTAAAACTATGCGATATGCATTACTTTAGGTGAAACTTCACCTCAAAGAACAGGAATGAAAAGCATTGCAGCATTCAAAACTAAGAGAGCTCATGCACACAAATATAAACTATTATTATAAACATAAATCTTTTAGACAATTAATTCAGACTGCTTAAAAAAACTACAATTTGTGTGCAAACACGCACTCCTTTAGGCAAAAGTCAAGTAGGTTATTTTCATTTATGATTACATAGAATCAATAAATTCAACACAAAACGTTCTAAAATAGTTGAGTGTGATGTTCCGTACTGTGTGCCTGATGTGAAAGTAATCAACCAAAACAGTCAGGAAAAATAAACTGATTACTCATACAATCAGAACTGACAAAACTCCTCAGCTAAAATTGCAAATTTATGTTTTTCACATTTTAACCTTGAATATTTGAGGCTTTGCTAATCAGACTAAAATAAATCAAAACCATTTGGAAGTGTTCTGTTTCTTTTTTTAAATCACATAAATTATAAAAGGTCTGATGATGAAACCCAGTGTAGTTTGATTGTACAAGTTAACAAGCACTATGTTTCAAGCAAAACAACTTTTTTAGATTGTTTTTCCTGGATTAATGAAAATGCATCAGGACCAGTGGTGGGATGTAACTAAGTACAAGTACTTTGTTACTGTACTTAAGTACATTTTTCATGTATCTGTACTTTACTTAAGTAGAATTAAATGTGGGTACTTTTACTTTTACTTCACTACATTTTACATGAAGTATCTGTACTTTCTACTACACTACATTTTTATAATGTGTTGAGTTACAAGTTACTTTCACGTTGCAGTTTTTTCAATTTGTCAAGAAACAAGAAATTCTTGCTGCAACATTAAAATGTGTCAGTTCATGGGGTGTTAGGAGACAAGAGATGTCTCTAAATGTCTCGACACTCTGGTCCAAGTTTTGAAAATGGTGTCAGGAAGTTAAAATATTGTTCATTGTTGATCCATTACAAGGTTGACAAGACAGTATTTTAACTAGAGTTGATGACAAACTGGAGTTGAAATGATCAGTGCATGATGTGTCTAATTCTCCTTTTTTTAAACAGAAAACTTTTACTTCTGTGTGTTTACTGCAATTAAAATGACACATTGGTTTTATTTTGTGTTAAATAAAAACTTTCAAAGGTAAAATCATCCTTATTATTCTTATTTTGCTTAATGACATTTTACTCTGCATGTCATCCCTGAAATTCTGATGCACAGAATCACAAGTCCAAGTGTGAACTGTGTCACAGAGTAAAAACATGCATTATCTGCAGCATTGTTCATTAAAATGACTCAACACTATTTATGTAATGCAGAAAATTTACATACAGTACACACACTTAATGGTATTGTAGGCCATTGCATTAGGTAATACATTCAGCAATTACTTTTACTTTAATACTTTAAGTATTTTTAAAAGCAAGTACTTATTTACTTTTACTTAAGTAAAAATATTAATATGGTACTTCTACTTTTACTAGAGTATATTTTTGTCTGTTTATTTGTACTTTTACAGTGTTTGAGTATTTTCTCCACCACTGATCAGGACACTACTTTTGTATTTGTCCTCAGATAATGTTTAGGATTTCATCCATCCATCCATCCATCCATCCATCTATCTATCTATCTATCTATCTATCTATCTATCTATCTATCTATCTATCTATCTATCTATCTATCTATCTATCTATCTATCTATCTATCTATCTATCTATCTATCTATCTATCTATCTATCTATCTATCCATCTATCCATCTATCCATCTATCCATCTATCCATCTATCTATCTATCTATCTATCTATCTATCTATCTATCTATCTATCTATCTATCTATCTATCTATCTATCTGTCTATCTATCTATCTATCTATCTACAAGTATAAAAACAGAAAAAATACGTAAGTACTATGTATTTTCATCATTATATAATCCCATGGCAAATTAGTTCTCTTCATTTAACCCACTGCACCTGGGATACACATAGGTAGAGCAGTGGGCAGCCATGTAAGCACCTGGGGAGCAATCAGGGATTGGACGTCTTGCTCAGAGACACCACGACATGTGGGAATGGATGGGGATCGAACCTGGGACTTTCAGTTCCCGAGTCGGCTGCTCTACCCATACCCCATCTTGACCCCAAAATGATGAGCACTGCAGAGTTAAGAAAATGTGTTCCGACCCTGAGTGATGGGCCTAAAACACATGGTTGATTTCCTGACAACCCCCACACAAACACACCAAATGACATATAAGCAGTACATGTACAGTATACAAATTACTGTACAACCCTAATTTCATAATAAAAGCTGACTTTTGCACCGGTAGTTTTCCAATCTGATGGTTTTCTACCTGAGTGTCCGGTTGATTGACCGTTTCTTTGACACGTCGCGCGGGCTGCCTGAGTGGCAGTTTTACTGCTGCCTTCAGGAGCCGAGTGCTTCGGCAGCGAACATTTCTGCGTCTCTTTCTGGTCTGGCTGGGACTGATTAAAACCTTCTGCTGAAACAAGGTCATAATTCACTTAGCCATTTCCCAATTCCCGCGTAATTACACTCCCGCCTTGCGAACACATACATATTCACGCGTTCGCACGCAGACACAAACACATTTCCTCTCTGATTTGTGTCATTACTGAGAGGAGAGTGGTTAAAAGGTTTCAGAGTTGGCCTCTTAGTGACAGCTTAAATGGATAAAACCTCAATTAAAGACTCACTCCCTCTCTGCCACGCTCGCTCCGCTGATGGAATAGGCATAATTTTGTGTAGTTTGGTGAAACGAGGAATTTGCTTTTCCTTTTTTTTTTACTCCCTTCCATTTCAACGGCTAAATCCCACTTTTAAACTTAAGACTGCTCATCTGTCTGTATTAAGGAAACGGAGAAGGCACCATCAAAATAAAACCAAACACTCCACTGCTAACACTATTTATCATCAAGAAGAAAGAGTTCAGATCCTTTAAATGGGGTTCTGTGCTAAAGCTACGAACAATGACGTCCCACTTAACGTAAGTTTGAACAATAAGCGTAATTTCTGCCCTGAAAACATTTACAATAGTCTCACATTAATTTACATTGACGTAAGCCTTACGACTCCACACAGCCTGTACAGGTAACCCCCGACCTACGACCCCATCGACCTGCGAACCACGGGACTTACGAACATATCATATTTAATAAAAATATGAATTAAAAAAAAAAAAAAAATTTTTTTTTTTTTTTTTTTGTGTTTAAATGTTCTTAATTTCATGTGTACATCACTTTGTTGCAGCTCTGGTTGTTTTAAAGGCTTTATAAATAATAATTATGATAAAAAAGATCATTTCTGATCATTTTTGAGCAATTTTTGAGCAATTTTGGGCAACAGGAAGTAGGTCTTCAGTTTACACGGTCACAAATTAATGTAGAACACCGGACGCTATTTTAGGTTCAGTCACTGGGGTCTCCGGTCACAAATTAATGTAGAACACCGGACGCCATCTTAGGTTAGCTGCCGAGAGCTGGACGAAGACTGGTGACCAGGATGGCTTCATATGGATTAATTACTAGCTGGAAACGTCTCTGTGAACTTTGTGGATGTCTCAAGCAGCAGCGGATTTATCGCCGATCGTGCCAGGCCGCCGTGCGAACACCTCCGGCCGGCCTGGCTACACCTCCGGCCTGGCTAGCTCCAGAGCTAACACTGGAGCTAACACGGGAGCCGGCCTTTTGAACACTGGTGACCAGGATCGCATCATGTGGATTAATTACTAGCTGGAATAGCTCTGTGGACGTCTCAGGCTGGAGCAGCGGCTGGAGCAGCAGCTGCAGATTGATCGCGCCGCCGCTCCAACACTAGCTCATGGCTTGGCTAGCAGAAGCTAGCCAGCTAGCTAACACAGGTCTGGAGCAGCTGCGGTGGTTTGCCGGCCCCGCGCTGCTCGGCCCGACAACAATCAACGCATGGCAACCTAAGATGTCGGCTTTGACCATCTCAAAGTAAGAAAATATATTTTTATTTATTCTGTAAATGTGAATAGCAATGTTTAACATTACAGTACACTACTTTACATGCTTAAATGTGTGCGCGCGCTCCGTTAGCATGATAAATAAAGGTTGAATGAATGAATGAATGAATAATTTTTTTTTTTAAATATAATTTTCACCCCCTACCTACGAACGGATCGAGCTGCGAACGGTTCTTAGGTCCCAAACTCGTTCGTAGGTCGGGGGTTCCCTGTATTTCCTGGCTACAGATGATTTGTGTTTCACATGAATCTGATAAAGACAGCAGCCGCTCTGCGGTGGATCACAAATTGTCATGTCTGTGGAGTTCAGACAGGCCGGACCTCTCTGCTCTGCAGTGATCAGGCTCAGACCACCACTACGCTGCTCTCATTAGCCCTTAACACTGCATATGAGCATCAAGTGTGGGTGAAAGCACTGACTGTCTCCATTACCCATCCCCCTTTTCAAAAAGCCCCAGTGTTTGTGAGAAACAGTAAATGCCAGAGTGAATGCTCAGATATATACACCGACATATGAAACGGTTTCAAACAGCCTGTAAACATCCCGGCCTTGCTATTAGCTCTGATTACACTGGAGCTCAGGCTCAGAGAATTGTAAATATCTACAACAGCAAGTTGGAAGTTAGATGAGGGGGTTAGTACAGTACGCGGCTTTGAAGTACATCACAGGATAATCTGCTGAAGTAGGTTCATGGTAAATAAAATAAAAGACGGGACGTCTATTCTGGTGATGAGGCAGACTTCATGAGGCCACTGAGCACCTTTATGGTTCTCATTGACTAATCTCTGAGCAGATATGATTTAAAGTAAACAAAAACATGATTCATCTGTCTTTATTGGATTCTAAGCTTTCCTTTAAAAATGTGTTCACTGTTTTATTATTGTAACTGCTTATTTGTGCCTCTTTTTATTATTTTAATAGCATATATAAAGAGTGTCTATAAGAATAGCCTCTATACACTGGGATGAGCAGAGCAAACCCCAAACCTTGAAACTCTATGACCAAGTATCCACAGTGATATTCATGAACACCCGTTTTAAAAACTAGTCTATAGTTGGTTATACAGTAGTCCCTCACTTATTGCGGGGGTTAAGTTCCAGACACCCCTGTGATAGGTGAAAATCCACGAAGCACAGCATTGAATTTATTGTAATATTTCTATACAGGTAGTCCCCGACTTACGAGCGAGTTCCGTACCTACGGGCCGTTCGTAAGTCGAAAATTCGTAAGTAGGATCACAAAAAATGTTTTGTTTTTTTTTGTTTTTTTTTTTATGAATGCATACATGTACAGTACTGTACAGTCACCAAGCACTTAGCCTATCCTAACACAGTTTTTAAAGATGAAGGAGTGAGTTGAATTGTCTCCCTTTCACATAAAGGGAGCTAGCTCCCTTTATGGGAATGGAGCCTGCAGGGAGGAGGGAGACAATTCAACTCACTCCTTCATCTTTAAAAACTGTGTTAGGATAGGCTAAGTGCTTGGTGACTGTACAGTACTGTACATTTATCTATTTATTAAAAATATACAGTATATATATTTATTTTATTTATTTATAAATAGATAAATGTACAGTACTGTACAGTCACCAAGCACTTAGCCTATCCTAACACAGTTAAAGGGGACCACAGATGCAAAATTCACTTTTTAATGTTTTTTTTACTCAACTTTGGGTATTTACTTCATAAAAAAACAGTCCTTGTGCCAAAAAAATGCACCCAGTGGTTTATTTACTCTAAGTAGATTTATTTATTTTTGATAAATACACCAGGATTCACACTTCCTGCAGTTATTGACGTCACAGGCCGTAGCCAATCACCTCAAACCTGAGTCCAGCCCCTCACCTAGCAACCCCTGGTTAGGCTCAACCCACTTCTGTATTAAACACATGACTGTTGTTTTTCATGATTTCATCTCATCTTTTGTTTATATGTTCTTAATTTCATGTGTACAGCACTTTGTTGCAGCTGTGTTTTTTTTAAATGGCTTTATAAATAAAGTATAATTGTTATTTTTATATTTTAGTTCAATTTTTAGTGTATTTGCGATCGCTCCCAACGCGCAGCCGTCAAAAATTAAACGAGCGGACCCCCGGCGTAGGGACCAGCGGCAACGGGACCCTCTTCTGGCGGATGGAGCGGAGCTTCAATTGTACAGCCTCGCTGCTGCCCTCGCAGCAGCCTCGCAGCAGCGAGGACCTTCTCCTTACTGATTAATTTACGGGAGACACTTGGTGAACTTTGTTGTCTTGACTGGAACAGCGATAACTCCCAAAATCTCCGCGTGCAACGAGCGAAGCTGGCGAACACCGGAAGAGGAACAAGCTAACATTAGCTTCGGATTCGGGTGGTCTCATGCTAAAAGGAGCAGCTAATTGCGGCGCGCTCAGACGGGTTTCGGTAAGTTATCTTAAGCTAGCACTAACAGTAAGTCAAATGAGTAATAAAAAAAGAGCTAATTTTAAAACAACAACACATTACAGATACTGGCTGTTACAGAGGGCGTTAACAGATCGTTGAAGGGCGTGGACTTCAAGAAACCGGTCGTTCAAAACGAAAGTTAAAAATGGCAGAATTAAAAAGGGTATAATTAATTATCTAAGAATTATTTTGTGTATTAAAATGAATTAATATTGTCAAGATAGCACACAGACATAACATAAAAATTTTAAATACCTATATGTGGTCTCCTTTAAGGAGTGAGTTGAATTGTCTCCCTCCTCTCCAGCAGGCTCCATTCACATAAAGGGAGCTACTTTCACTTTATGTGAAAGGGAGACAATTCAACTCACTCCTTCATCTTTAAAAACTGTGTTAGGATAGGCTAAGTGCTTGGTGACTGTACAGTACTGTACATGTATTCATTTATTTAAAAAATAATGAGATGCATATTCGTAAGTCCGAAACGTCGTAAGTCGGGGGCGTCGTAAGTCGAGGACTACCTGTATATCCATATAGTCCTTCTTGATATAGTGAGCGTTGCACCAGGTAAGAGCTTTAGATGGCAGAGTCTGACAACGGCAATGGGGGCGTGCCCAGAGGGGCGACGTGTCACTTGCACTGTGGCCTCCGCCCTCCTTCCCCCACTTGGAGCAGGTCTCCTTTGCTGGTCTCAGGCAAGCATAAGGACACGGGCAGCACAGAGGAAGGTCTCCACCGAGCACTGCAGGCTCAACGGGAGAAGGCGCCCTCTCGGATGTGCACCCGGAGATGTGCGGACAGGGAGGGAAGGAGGGTAGGTCTCTTATAAAATTTCACAAAAGACCACAGCAAAAGAGAGTAGACAGACTGATGCTAGTTACTGAGCCAGTCAGTGCCCATGGAGTTGGTCGCCTTCCGTCAATCAGCCAATCGTGTGTTGTGTACAATCTTACGTTGAAAACTCGCAAAACAGTGAGTCTGCAAAAGTCAAACTGCGAAGTAGCGATGGACTACTGTATACTTTGTGCAAGTGGGAACAAACCAAGGTGTTTGCACTGTCCAATTTTGGTACACTGATGAGCTGCGCAAGATGAAGGCAACTGGCCGTGCTATCGAGAGACGTCTAAAATCATCTGGTCTCTCGGTACATAAGCAGGCGTACAAAGAACATCAGAAAGCGTACGCCTATTCTCTTAAAGAAGCACGCTCCAAATATTATTCTAACATCATCAACACCTGCCCTGGAAACTCTAAACAGCTCTTCTCCACAATAACTCGTCTGCTTAATCCCATTAAACAAACTCTTGAGGACTCTGCTCAAAAATGCGAGCTGTTTCTTTCATCTTTTAAAACCAAAATTGACACTATCAGATCTCAGCTCCACAACCTCCCTGTTCTCAGTGTGCCATCTACCCGTCTGCATTCTGGGACCCTTAACAGCTTTGACGAAGTTGTTCAGAGTGAGGTGGAGGCCATCATCAAGAAAATGAAGCCTTCATCCTGCGCCCTGGATCCTTTCCCCTCGTCTCTCATAAAATCCAATCATTCTGCAATAGGCCCACTTATCACTCAAATAATAAATCAGTCTCTTCAATCTGGTCATGTTCCACTGCCTCTAAAAACTGCCATCATTAGGCCTCTTCTGAAAAAATCTAATTTGGATCCCGACATTTTTTCTAATTACCGCCCAATTTCACACCTCCCTTTTCTGTCTAAAGTGCTGGAAAAAGCAGTTGCTGCTCAGCTGCAGGATCACTTACAACAACACTCTCTGTATGAGAAGTTCCAGTCTGGATTCAGGGCAGCTCACAGTACTGAGACTGCACTGCTGAGAGTTACTAATGATGTCCTCTTGGCTGCTGACACTGGCTCTCCCTCCATCCTTGTCCTCCTTGACCTCACTGCAGCCTTCGACACTGTGGACCATAGTATCCTCCTCCACCGTCTTCATGTGGAGGTCGGTCTCTGTGACACCGTCCTGGACTGGTTTAAATCTTTCCTCTCCAATAGGCTGGAATGTGTTAGTCTTGGCAACGCCACGTCCCAGACAGTCTCTGTCTCCTGTGGTGTCCCTCAGGGGTCGGTTCTGGGGCCCCTGTTGTTTTCCCTTTACATGCTGCCTTTAGGTCAAATTATTAATCAGTTCAACATTTCTTTTCACTGTTATGCCGACGATACACAGCTTTACATCAGGACTGGAGCATCCTCATCTTCCACCTTGTCATCTCCATCTTCACTCACTGCCCTCTCTGCCTGCCTGGAGGCAATTAGGGCATGGATGAATCAGAACTTTCTTCAATTAAACTGCTCCAAGACCGAGGCCATACTGATTGGCACCCCTCACCAGGTACAGACATCTACTATAACAACACTTTCCTTTTCTGGACAAGACATCCCCCTCTCCACCTCTGTTACAAATCTTGGAATAAAAATGGACTCCAATCTTACATTTGAAAATCACATTAAGCTTCTGTTTAAAACTTGCTTCTTCCATCTTCGAAACATCTCTAGACTTCGCCCATCCCTAACTTTTTCCGATGCTGAGAAGCTCGTCCATGCTTTTGTCTCCTCCAGGCTCGACTACTGCAACTCCCTGTTTATTGGAATCCCTGGCAAAAACCTTCAGAAACTTCAATATATTCAAAACAGTGCTGCAAGGATCTTGTTGCGAGTTCGTAAATTTGAACATATTACGCCCATTCTTCATAACCTTCATTGGCTTCCTGTCGCCTACAGAATTCAGTACAAAACTGCTCTCATTACACATCAATGCTTACATGGAGCTTCACCAGATTATCTGAAGGATATTCTTATTCCACACTCATCCACCCGGTCGCTGCGGTCACAGAACAGTAATCTCCTTCACATTCCGAGAACCAAATTAAGGACCATGGGAGACCGGGCTTTCAGTGTGGCTGCCCCCCGCCTGTGGAACTCTCTTCCTGACTGTCTGAGGGTCCCACAGTCTGTGGTTGACTTTAAGAGCGGCTTGAAGACCTTTCTTTTCAACCGAGCATACTCTACCTCCTCATGATTCTACTTTTGTTCTTAGTTGATACTGTTATTGATTTTACTTGTTTTATTACTTGTTTTATTGACATTTAATTTCTGTTGCACCGTGTAGCACTTTGAGATTTTCATTAATGAAAAGTGCATTATAAATTGAATTCATTATTATTATTATTATTATAATATCATTTTTGAAAGGAAAAAAAAGGGACAAAATGTATTCAAACGCAAAGAATCGCCGCATTTAAAAGACAAGGTTCAAGGTTCTTTACCGTCAATCGCATCACATGTGGTACATGAGGTGGAACAAAATTGTGTACTCAAGGTCTCAGTTACACCCAAAAATAGCTAAAATATAAAGTTTAAAAAGAAACAAAACAAGACAAATTAACTCAAACAAAAGCACAGTGCAGAAACACAAACAAACTGTGTGGACACATTAGTCGGCACGCTTAAGAAAACCTGATATCTGGGTCAAAAACGTAATTGTGCCTCTGTACAATAGAGACTGAATACGTCCTTGAAGGCTGAACAGAAAACCAATTCCTGAACCACACAAGCAATCAGGAAAGAAATCAAGCTGAAACTGTTCCATGCTTCACCGTTGCTTAAATGCAAAGCTGTTCATAACTTTTTAAGCAATCACAACAAAAAGAAAACCAGACAAACCGAGGAGCATTTTATCCTGTTTATGGTCAAAGTTATGTTCGGGTTGTTTTTATTGGATTTCTGCATCAGATGTGAGACCACGACTGTTGATTAGTCATGAATAATGCAGCCTGGACTGAACCAGCGACCGTAGACAACAGCACGCCGCTTTTACGGCTTATTGGAACCAAAGCAGCTCATGGAAATGTGCCTGATGTGAATTTTTATTGGAGTGACATTTAAAAGCGTTGCCTAGCATTTGGATGGAAACTCAACAGCAATCATTCTAAAACCGAAGGCGTAAATGAGCATAAAAGTCGTCGGATCATTTAAAATGTCGTCTTTGGCTTCGGTTTTCTGTTTGAGTGTTCCTGTGGTGGTCAGATCATCTGAGGAATGACTGCGGACAGGGATGGAAGGGAAAGAAAAGACTTGCTCCACATTTTTTTTAAGCTCGCTGCATCTTCACACAGCTGGCCAGAGCCCAGGTGTGGCTGTCACACTGTTGGTATTTGGCAAGTCACCATAATTGGGCATTATGGGCATCACCTGACAGGAGCTTTTAATCATTTTTTGACTGTCCAGACAGCAGCTCTGAGAGGGAGCACTGTGGCCTGAACACAGCAGGCGCACCAATCGCTCTCAGTCACAGCTGTAAGCAGTTTAAAGCGTCCAGTAGAACCGTTCGCACGCGACTTCGGGCGATTTAAACTGAAACACATTCAGGAAGGAAGCAAATTTTTTTTTTTTTTTAATTCACCAGAAAAATCAGTCGTCAGACTCGTCACACAAACAAAAAAAAAATTGAATAAAATACTTTCTATCTGTAATTAGAACTTAAACTGCAGAGTCCTCTCAGGAGGTACAGACAATCAAATGAAGCACGAATGTGTTAAAACATGCAGCTGGTTTATTTGAAATTCTGGACCTTCTATACTTCCTGATTTCAAGTTTTCTCGTGCTGAAACTGATTGTGATTCAAAGCTTTTTCCACTCAAGGCGGAGGAATGCTGTGTTTACATGTGCAACTGTCACCCCGGCTTAACCTAAAGTCTTTTGTTTTAGTGAAAAATGAGCAAATTAAACACACAAACATTCAACTTTTTGAAACTGATCAGTATCAAATGGTTTGAGCTTTGACAACGAAGTAAATTCATGCCACATTTTCCACACATATTTGCTCTGCATATGTTACCCCTCATATTTTGGCCTAATTTCCCACATGTCATTACTAGAATATAAAAATAAATAGTTTCCTGTGTTAAAAAAAAAGAACAGCATTAAACAACACGCATTAATATTTACAAGGATCTCAGGCCAAGAGAAAGCTTTCCATGGAGTGAATTTATTTGGAACAATGACACATTTTTATTATTGTTTCTGTATTTATTTCTGCTGTAATTGGACAAGGCTCACGTGAATGCATTGCTTGTGCGTTCCTCTGAGTTTGTGAAATGACTGCAGCTGAATACACTTCGACTGGAGCTCTTTTAAGACAGAACCAAAAATAAAAACCGAACCAGTTGGAAGCATTGCTGTTTTAGTATATGGAGTTTATTTTTTCCTGCTAAGTAAAGTTGGTTCATCCACAGTTTTAATTATTGTGATTCTACAACACATTTCCTAGATTTTTTATTATTATTACGGGTAATAATTTTGCTTTGAAATCTTAAACCACCCAAAATTCATTCATTCAATTCAACCTTTTATTTATACAGGCTAGCCTCGTTGAGCCACGATTGTGGTTTTTGATAGATAACTTAAAACTTAAAATGAAAGTGTTTCATTCTGTCAACATTTTTACTAAATTCAATTTTTGGAGTTATATTAACTAAAAAGTCACGACCAGCATTAGATTAAAGTAATACCGTAGTTTAGATTTTTTGGAAATAGGGATCTGTTTATGAACAGTTACCGGTAGTAGCTTAAATGTTTTACATAGTTTCTTTTAACAACCTAACTGTTTGAAGACACAGGGTTTAAATGTAGTCATACAATGTCATAAAAACCTGTAAAAAAGAAAGAAAGAAAATCCCCATAAATCTTTTCTCATCACTGGTTATTGTGACCTTACAATAAATAAATATGTGCAAATGACAACAGTACCTAGCTGTAGCTCTTTTGATGCAGTTTAGGGATATTTAGCAAGGGCAATATGTTTTCTTAGGAACAACCACATGTAAAAATGGCAATGTACAAGGTTTAAAAAGTGATATTTATATGAATTATGAAATATTTTGCTGATTAAAAACAGGTTGTGCTTTAATAAAAATAATTTTCAAGTGATTTCAGCCTTGTTCCTGCACACACACAACGTTGAGACCAAATATTGGTTTTATAAATTTTGATGGTATGTCTGTGGGCTATCCAGACCATGTTAATTCAATTTAATACACAAAATAAGTTGGCGGAGTCCAACTCTCACCGGAAACGAGCCTGACTTACTACCGGCAATGCGGACCAAGCTCTGACACCGGTCGTACAGGGACCTAACAGCCCTTATCAAAGGGCCTGGTACCCCATACTCCCGGAGTACCCCCCACAGAACCCCCCGAGGGACGCGGTCGAATGCCTTCTCCAAGTCCACAAAGCACATGTAAACTGGTTGGGCAAACTCCCACGCACCCTCCAGGACCCTGTTGAGGGTGTAGAGCTGGTCCAGTGTTCCACGACCAGGACGAAAACCACACTGCTCCTCCTGAATCCGAGGTTCGACTATCCGACGGACCCTCCTCTCCAGAACCCCTGAATAGACCTTACCAGGGAGGCTTAAGAGTGTGATCCCTCTATAGTTGGAACACACCCTACGGTCCCCCTTTTTGAATAGGGGAACCACCACCCCAGTCTGCCAATCCAAGGGAACTGCCCCCGATGTCCACGCGATATTGCAGAGTCGCGTAAGCCAACACAACCCCACAACATCCAGAGCCCTAAGGAACTCAGGACGAATCTCATCCACCCCCGGAGCCTTGCCACCGCGGAGCTTTTTAACCACCTCGGCGACCTCCGCACCAGAGATTGGAGAGCCCGATCCAAAGTCCCCAGGCTCCGCTTCCTCAGTGGAAGACGTGCCAGTAGGATTGAGGAGGTCTTCGAAGTATTCCGCCCACCGACTCACAACATCCCGAGTTGAGGTCAACAGCACGCCATCCCCACCATAAATGGTGTTGGTCGCGTACCGCTTTCCCCCCCTGAGACGCCGGATGGTGGACCAGAATCGCCTCGAAGCCGTACGGAAGTCATTCTCCATGGCCTCTCCGAACTCCTCCCACGCCCGAGTTTTTGCCTCAGCAACCACCCGAGCCGCATGCCGCTTGGACTGCCGGTACCTATCAGAAAATAACTTTAATAAGAAAAAAAATATCTGCGGAGACTTTAATACAGGTGGTCCCCAACTTACGAGCGCCCTGACCTACGAGCGTCCGACTTTACGAGATTATCATAATTAATAAAAATACGATTTTTTTTTTTGTGTGTTTAAATGTTCTTAATTTCATGTATACAGCACTTTGTTCAGCTGTGGTTGTTTTAAATGGCTTTATAAATACGTAAAGTATCATTATTATTATTATTTTAAAATAATTTTATGCTTTTTTGAACAACTTCCTGCGGGAACCAGGAACCGGAAATACCGCCTCCGCCATTTTACATTCATTAGTTCCAGAGTCTCGGCACTCGGCAGCCGGCTTTGGAGGATTGTTTCTCCCATAAGAGGATGCCTCATATGGATAAATTGACTAACTCTCGCTGAACTCTATGAATGTCTCAGGACTGGAGCAGCAGCCGCGATCGCTCCCACCGCACGAGACCAGTAGCTCATGGTATGAGCTAAGGCTAACATGCTAAAGCGAACCCCACCGGAGCTGCAGCTTCGACAGCCGGCTTTGTGCGATCAGAGGTTCCTGGAGCTCGCCTCGATGTCGGACTGGAAGCAGAAGATATCGGGGGACACCCAGCTAACTTGGAATAACAAAGCCGACAGCCTTTTTGAAGCTGCAGCTAAACTGGACTGCCCGTAACTGCGGACTCGGTGGGGCTAATGCTAACAGGTGCTGCTAATGGCGGCGCTCTCAGACGGCTTTTGGTAAGTTATTAAAACTTATTAAAACTTTTTTCTGGCTCCAAATGTATGAAGATAGCATACTAACAGTCCTAAAGGGTTTGGACTGCATGGTGCTACAGGAAGCCTGGGAGCTTGGACGTAACACAACGGAGGGAGGCAAACAGCTCAGCTCAAAGTAAGAAATTATTTTTTTATATTTTTTATTAATATTTTAAAGTATTTTAAAGTGTTAGGATAGTTGAAATGCTTGGTAACTGTTCATTACCGCACATGTACGTGCTTGTGCGATATATAAAAGAAAGAAAAAAAGGTAGTCCCGAATTACGAATTTTCGGTTTACGAGCAACTCATAAGTACGGAACTCGCTCGTAAGTCGGGGACTACCTGTATTGATATAGGAAATACAGCGGATGACAATAACATCAGCACATTTATACATTCAATGTATAGCCTGAATCTTTATCCTTTAATATCCAAGCCTATAAGAATTACATGTCATAGTGCCACAACAATTGATAATTTCTTCACAAATATAACAAATGGGGATGTAATGGGTGGTATTCTTACTACTGACCTAAGTGATCACTTACCCATTTTTACAATCTATAAAAATGATCAGAATACCATAAGAGCAGTTAAAAGGAAGAAAAAAATAATAAACACATCCAAACAAGCGTTAGACAGATTAAAGGAAGATTTAGATAAACAAACTTGGGAAAACGTGTATGTTGATGATGTGAATTCATCATATAATGAGTTTATGAATATTCTAGAAACTCTATATGAAAAAAATTGTAGGCAAATAAATTTTACCAGGAAAAACACTGTTGACCAACCATGGATGACTAAGGGATTGAGAAATGCTTGCAAAAAAAATAATTATTTGTATTCATGTTTTCTGAAATCAAGAACACAAGAATCTGAAGAAAAATATAAGAGGTATAAAAACAAATTAGTTGTGATTATAAGGAAACACAAAAAGGAATATTATAGTGGTTTATTAAGTAAAAGTAACGGTGATATGAAAGCTACATGGTGAGTAATGAGTAATGAATGAATGTTTTGAAGAATCATAGGTCAAAGACGGGTATTTCACAACATTTTGTAAAGGATAATGATGAAATTCATGATGACATTGACATTGCAAACGGATTTAATCAATACTTTGTGAATGTTGGATCAGTCCTTGCAGATAAAATACCTAAGGTAAATGATACAGTGAATCATTCAATTATTAACTGTGTAAATAGTATTCATCTTAAGGAAATCGACGAAGAAGAAATAATGAATGTGGTTAAAACTTTTTCAGACAAGAGATCCAAAGACTGGGTTGATATGGACATGAAGCTTGTGAAGAATATCATGAGTCATATCGTTGAGCCATTTATGTACATATACAAGCCCAAAACCAGAAAAGTTGGCACGTTGTGGAAATCGCAAATAAAAACAGAATACAATGACTTGCAAATCTTTTTCAACCTATATTCAATTGAACACACTGCAAAGACCACATACTTAACGTTCGAACTGGTAAACTTTGTTATTTTTTGCAATTATTAGCTCATTTGGAATTTGATGCCTGCAACATGTTTCAAAAAAGCTGGCACAAGTGACAAAGAAGACAGAGAAATTTGAGGAATGCTCATCAAACACTTATTTGGAATATCCCACAGGTGAACATGCAAATTGGGAACAGGTGGGTGCCATGATTGGGTATAAAAGCAGCTTCCTTGACATGCTCAGTCATCCACATAGAAGGATGGGGCGAGGGTCACCACTCTGTGAACAAATGCGTGGGCAAATTGTCGAACAGTTCAAGAACAACTTTTCTCAACGAGCTATTGCAAGGAATTTAGGAATTTCACCATCTACGGTCCGTAATATCATCAAAAGGTTCAGAGAATCTGGAGAAATCACTACACGTAAGGGGCAAGGCCGAAAACCAACATTGAATGCCCGTGACCTTCGATCCCTCAGGCGGTACTGCATCAAAAACCGACATCAGTGTGTAAAAGATATCACCACATGGGCTCAGGAATACTTCAGAAAACCACTGTCAGTAACTACAGTTCGTCGCTACATCTGTAAGTGCAAGTTAAAGCTCTACTATGCAAAGCAAAAGCCATTCATCAACAAGATCCAGAAACGCCGCCGGCTTTGCTGGGCCCGAGCTCATCTGAGATGGACTGATGCAAAGTGGAAAAGTGTTCTGTGGTCTGATGAGTCCACATTTCAAATTGTCTTTGGAAACTGTGGACGTCGTGTCTTACGGACCAAAGAGGAAAAGAACCATCAGGACTGTTATAGGCGCAAAGTTCAAAAGCCAGCATCTGTGATGGTATGGGGGTGCATTAGTGCCCAAGGCATGGGTAACTTACACATCTGTGAAGGCACCATTAATGCTGAAAGGTACATACAGGTTTTGGAGCAACATATGCTGCCATCCAAGCGACGTCTTTTTCATGGACGCCCCAGCTTATTTCAGCAAGACAATGCCAAGCCACATTCTGCACGTGTTACAACAGCGTGGCTTCGTAGCAAAAGAGTGCGGGTCCTCCCCTGGCCTGCCTGCAGTCCAGACCTGTCCCCCATTGAAAATGTGTGGCGCATTATGAAACGTAAAATACGACAACGGAGACCCCGGACTGTTGAACAACTTAAGCTGTACATCAAGCAAGAATGGGGAAGAATTCCACCTGAAAAGCTTCAAAAATTGGTCTCCTCAGTTCCCAAACGTTTACTGAGTGTTGTTAAAAGGAAAGGCGATGTAACACAGTGGTAAATATGTCCCTGTGCCAACTTTTTTGCAATGTGTTGCTGCCATTGAATTCTAAGTTAATGGTTATTTGCAAAACAAAATAAAGTTTCTCCGTTCGAACATTAAATATATTGTCTTTGCATTCTATTCAGTTGAATATGGGTTGAAAAAGATTTGCAAGTCATTGTATTCTGTTTTTATTTGCGATTTGCACAACGTGCCAACTTTTCTGGTTTTGGGCTTGTATATGTAACTTATCATTTTCGACAGGAACATTTCCAGAAAATATGAAAACTGCTAAAATAGTACCTCTCTTTAAAGATGGTGATGAAGGTGCTTGAGCCCGGGGCCCCGAAATTTTAGGGGCCCCCAGAGCCTCCGGACCCGCCCCCTAAGTTTTTTTTTGTGAACGGATAGTCTCAAACACGTTGTCTCACAAAGGAGAAAACTGTTCTTGTTAGGTTTTATGTAAAACTGGATGATTTTATCTTTTATTCGCTTCAGCGCGGCCGGTCCCCTCCCGCTGCCGGCGGGGGAGGGAGGGGGTGTGTGCGGCCGGTCCCCTCCCGCTGCCGGCGGGGGAGGGGGGGTGCGCGCAGCCGGTCCCCCACCCACCGCTGGTGATAAGGAAGAGAAAGTGGAGGTGGAGGTGAATGGAGAAATAAAAAGTGCAGGAACGGAGGCAAAGGAGCTGGTGTAGGAGAAAGCAGGGGCGGCTGTAGAAGAAATGGAGCTGGGGCCCCCCAAACCAGGTGAAGAAACAAGGGAAGAGAAAAAATGAAGTTGCTGCAAGCGTGTTGCAGGGAAGTTTGTGTTGAAGTCCAGGCAACAATAGCTATTCAGTGATTTTATTTTGTGATGGAAGCATCATATTCTAGTTTCAAACCCTAACATGTGGTTTTGTCTTTAACCAGTTCAGGGTTGTTTGTAGTTTGTGACAACTGGCATATTAAAGTTGTAAGTTGTGAAAACTTACTATTCAGTCATTTTCTGCTCATCATCTGAACCAAAGCAAAACAAACAAACAATATATATATATATATATATATATATATATATATATATATATATATATATATATATATACATATATATATACATA
>JBBPBX010002889.1:54587-86626 GCA_038048925.1 Garcialebias charrua
TATATATGGCCCCCCAAGATGACTCCAGCCCAGGGGCCCCCATCCTCCTAAATCCGGCCCTGAATATCCTATTGCCACAGTTTTCGAAGATTTTAGAACAATTATTTGTGCTAAGATTAGATGAATTCATTGATAAACAAAATATCTTGAGTGATATTCAATATGGATTCAGAAAAAAAAACTCTACGTCAATGGCTATCATGGAATTTATGGAACACATAACTACTGTTATTGACCAAAAGCAAAATTGTTTAAGTGTTTTTGTTGATTTAAAGAAAGCTTTCGATACTATCGCTCATGATATTCTCATTGACAAGTTGAGTAAATACGGTATCAGAGGACTAGCATTGCAGTGGGTATCCAGTTATTTGAAAAATAGTAAAAACAATTTGTGCAGATAAATGATGTAAGATCCGACCTCTGCAATATTACCTGTGGAGTCCCTCAGGGTTCTGTACTTGGCCCAAAGCTGTTTATTCTATATGTAAATGACTTGGTAAAAGTGTCAGGACTCCTTAGGTGTATATTGTTTGCTGATGATACCACATTCTTTTGTTTTGGTAAAGATATTGAACAGTTGTTTGAGTTGATGACGACAGAATTTGTTAAAATTCAAAATTGGTTTAAACTAAATAAATTATCATTGAATTTAGATAAAACCCAGTACAGTATATGATATTCAGTAAAAAAAAAACTGTTAATGTTCCATTTATGATTAATAGTGCTGAAATCTGTCGTGTTAATGAAGTGAAGTTTTTGGGCGTTATTATTGATGATAAATTGACGTGGAAGAATCACATAAATTCTGTAGGACAAAGATGGCTAAATCCATTGCTGTATTATACAGTGTTCTGGTCTGCCCATCCACAGGTGTTCTGGTCTGCCCGTCCGCAGGTGTTCTGGTCTGCCCGTCCACAGGTGTTCTGGTCTGCTCGACCACAGGTGTTCTGGTCTGCCCGTCCACAGGTGTTCTGGTCTGCCCGTCCACAGGTGTTCTGGTCTGCCCGTCCGCAGGTGTTCTGGTCTGCCCGTCCGCAGGTGTTCTGGTCTGCCCGTCCACAGGTGTTCTGGTCTGCCCGTCCACAGGTGTTCTGGTCTGCCCATCCACAGGTGTTCTGGTCTGCCCGTCCACAGGTGTTCTGGTCTGCCCATCCGCAGGTGTTCTGGTCTGCCCGTCCGCAGGTGTTCTGGTCTGCCCATCCACAGGTGTTCTGGTCTGCCCGTCCACAGGTGTTCTGGTCTGCCCGTCCACAGGTGTTCTGGTCTGCCCGTCCGCAGGTGTTCTGGTCTGCCCGTCCACAGGTGTTCTGGTCTGCCCGTCCACAGGTGTTCTGGTCTGCCCGTCCACAGGTGTTCTGGTCTGCCCATCCACAGGTGTTCTGGTCTGCCCGTCCACAGGTGTTCTGGTCTGCCCATCCACAGGTGTTCTGGTCTGCTCAACCACAGGTGTTCTGGTCTGCCCGTCCACAGGTGTTCTGGTCTGCCCATCCACAGGTGTTCTGGTCTGCCCGTCCACAGGTGTTCTGGTCTGCCCATCCACAGGTGTTCTGGTCTTCTCGACCACAAGTGTTCTGGTCTGCCCGTCCACAGGTGTTCTGGTCGACGACTCCTGATCAATCTGCTCCAGCTGTTTCAGGTTTGAAGGTTACTTCTCCAGCTGTTTCAGCTCCTTCCTCACATGTTCAACAGATATAGGTCAGGACTCAGAGGGACACTTCAGAACAGTCCAGTGTTTGGTTCTGATCCAGTCTTGGTGTTTTTAGTTGTGTGTTTTGGGTTATTAACTCGTTTATCTGTGAATAAGACCAAACTTTCTTACTCGTGGTCGCTCATGCTGCTCCACACTTTGATACTCTTTGAGGTTTCATTTGACTCTGCACAGATTTAAGACCCAGAACAGAACCGAGCCTCTTCCGTGTCTCACTGGAGTTACAGGGTTCTTCTATTCTACCCAAGTGTCCTTTGGTGTCCTGAAAGGCGCTTTTAAATAAAATTATTATTATCATTTTTGTCTGTTTATTTATTCAAAGAAAACAACATAAAAAGGTCAAAACAATGTAAAGTCAAACGTGTTGTGTTCATTCATTTCTGCACAGAGTTCACAGCCTCAGTCCGGTTTGATCTGAGCCTGTTCTCTGCAGCGTTCTGTCAGGAACATCGTCCTGAACCTTCAGTCTCCATCCACTGTCAGACACAGAGACGTCTTTCTGTTTATTTCTAAAATACAAGTCATTGCTTGTCTCCAGGTTTGGGTGACTTTATTCAGTCTTTTGCCACATTAGTTATTCAGTTGTTGTCCCGTGTTTACTATGTGATGCTTTCATTTTATTATGAGACATTCACATTATTTATAAAAAATGTAGTGTTGGTGCTGAAGAGGCTGAAACTGTGTTGTCCAGGTCAAAACAATGTCGACAGAAGCTAAAAGAAGCAGAAAAGTGGCCAAACGGAGCAGAGCAAAAGCTAAAAGAGAAGCAGAACGGTAAAGTAAAAAGCAGCAAGCCAAAAGCTAAAAGGATCAAAACAGCAACGTAAAGCTAAAATGAACAAGACAGTAGCTTAACGCTTTGAATTGTGATCTTAAAAGTACAAAAGCAGCAAGATAGTTAATAAAAGCTAAATAAAATAAATAAATACAGCTACAGAAGCTGGCCATTGGGACATGGAATGTCACCTCTCTGGTGGGGAAGGAGCCTGAGCTAGTGTGTGAGGTTGAGAGGTTCCGGCTAGAAATAGTCGGACTCACCTCAACGCATGGCTCTGGCTCTGGAACCAGTTTCCTTGAGAGGGGTTGGACACTCTTCCACTCTGGAGTTGCCCCTGGTGAGAGGCGCCGAGCAGGAGTGGGCATACTTGTTGCCCCCCATCTCGGTGCCTGTACGTTGGGGTTCACCCCGGTGAACGAGAGGGTAGCCTCCCTTCGCCTACGTGTGGGGGGACGGGCTCTGACTGTTGTTTGTGCCTATGCGCCGAACGGCAGCGCAGATTACCCACCCTTTTTGGAGTCCTTGGAGGGGGTATTGGAGGGTGCGCCTCCTGGGGACTCCCTTGTTCTGCTGGGGGACTTCAACGCTCACGTGGGCAATGACAGTGAGACCTGGAGGGGTGTGGTTGGGAGGAACGGCCCCCCTGATCTGAACCCGAGTGGTGTTCTGTTGTTGGACTTCTGTGCTCGTCATGGATTGTCCATAACGAACACCATGTTCAGGCATAAGGGTGTCCATATGTGCTCTTGGCACCAGGACACCCTAGGTCGTAGTTCAATGATCGACTTTGTTGTCGTCTCATCTGATCTGCGGCCGCATGTCCTGGACACTCGGGTGAAGAGAGGGGCGGAGCTGTCAACTGACCACTACCTGGTGGTGAGTTGGCTCCGATGGTGGGGGAGGATGCCGGTCAGACCTGGCAGACCCAAACGTATTGTGAGGGTCTGCTGGGAACGTCTGGCAGAGTCTCCCGTAAGACGGAGCTTTAACTCCCACCTCCGGGAGAGCTTTGAACACGTTCCGAGGGAGGCGGGGGACATTGAGCCCGAGTGGACCATGTTTCGCGCCTCTATTGTCGAGGCAGCTTATCGGAGTTGTGGCCGCAAGGTTGTTGGTGCCTGTCGTGGTGGCAACCCTCGAACCCGGTGGTGGACACCGGCGGTGAGGGATGCTGTCAAGCTGAAGAAGGAGTCCTATTGGGCCTTTTTGGCCTGTGGGACCCCGGAAGCAGCAGATAGGTACCGGCAGTCCAAGCGGCATGCGGCTCGGGTGGTTGCTGAGGCAAAAACTCGGGCGTGGGAGGAGTTCGGAGAGGCCATGGAGAATGACTTCCGTACGGCTTCGAGGCGATTCTGGTCCACCATCCGGCGTCTCAGGGGGGGAAAGCGGTACGCGACCAACACCATTTATGGTGGGGATGGCGTGCTGTTGACCTCAACTCGGGATGTTGTGAGTCGGTGGGCGGAATACTTCGAAGACCTCCTCAATCCTACTGGCACGTCTTCCACTGAGGAAGCGGAGCCTGGGGACTTTGGATCGGGCTCTCCAATCTCTGGTGCGGAGGTCGCCGAGGTGGTTAAAAAGCTCCGCGGTGGCAAGGCTCCGGGGGTGGATGAGATTCGTCCTGAGTTCCTTAGGGCTCTGGATGTTGTGGGGTTGTGTTGGCTTACGCGACTCTGCAATATCGCGTGGACATCGGGGGCAGTTCCCTTGGATTGGCAGACTGGGGTGGTGGTTCCCCTATTCAAAAAGGGGGACCGTAGGGTGTGTTCCAACTATAGAGGGATCACACTCTTAAGCCTCCCTGGTAAGGTCTATTCAGGGGTTCTGGAGAGGAGGGTCCGTCGGATAGTCGAACCTCGGATTCAGGAGGAGCAGTGTGGTTTTCGTCCTGGTCGTGGAACACTAGACCAGCTCTACACCCTCAACAGGGTCCTGGAGGGTGCGTGGGAGTTTGCCCAACCAGTTTACATGTGCTTTGTAGACTTGGAAAAGGCATTCGACCGCGTCCCTCGGGGGGTTCTGTGGGGTACTCCGGGAGTATGGGGTACCAGGCCCATTGATATGGGCTGTTAGGTCCCTGTACGACCGGTGTCAGAGCTTGGTCCGCATTGCCGGCAGTAAGTCAGGCTCGTTTCCGGTGAGAGTTGGACTCCGCCAAGGTTGCCCTTTGTCACCGATTCTGTTTATAACTTTTATGGACAGAATTTCTAGGCGCAGCCAAGGTGTTGAGAGGATCCGTTTTGGTGGCCTTAGAATCGCTTCTCTGTTTTTTGCAGATGATGTGGTCCTATTGGCTTCATCAGCTCGTGATCTACAGCTTTCACTGGAGCGGTTTGCAGCTGAATGCGATGCGGCCGGGATGAGGATCAGTTCCTCCAAATCCGAGGCCATGGTCTTGAGCCGGAAAAGGGTAGCGTGCCCTCTCCGGGTCGGGGAGGAGGTCCTGCCCCAAGTGGAGGAGTTTAAGTATCTCGGGATCTTGTTCACGAATGAGGGAAAACTGGAGCGTGAGATCGATAGGCGGATAGGTGCAGCGTCCGCAGTGAAGCGGGCGCTGTACCGGTCTGTCGTGGTGAAGAGAGAGCTGAGTCAAAAGGCAAAGCTCTCAATTTACCGATCGATCTACGTTCCCACCCTCATCTATGGTCATGAGCTTTGGGTTATGACCGAAAGAACAAGATCTCGGATACAAGCGGCTGAAATGAGTTTTCTCCGCAGGGTGGCTGGACTCTCCCTTAGAGATAGGGTGAGAAGCTCAGTCATCCGGGAGGGACTCGGAGTAGAGCCGCTGCTTCTCCACATCGAGAGGAGCCAGTTGAGGTGGCTCGGGCATCTGGTTAGGATGCCTCCTGGACGCCTCCCTGGTGAGGTGTTCCGGGCATGTCCCACCGGGAGGAGACCCAGAGGAAGACCCAGGATACGCTGGAGGGACTATGTTTCTCGGCTGGCCTGGGAACGCCTTGGGATTCCCCCAGAGGAGCTGCTCCAAGTGGCTGGGGAGAGGGAAGTCTGGGCCTCCCTACTTAGGCTGCTACCCCCGCGACCCGACCCCGGATAAGCGGAAGAAAATGGATGGATGGATGGATGGAAAATAAATAAATAAAAAACAAGTACAGAATGTTAAAACTTAAAAAAAAAAACATGATCATTACAGCAGGTAAAAGAAAAATTAAAAACTGTTAAAAGTTACATTCAACAAAACCAAAAACTAAAATTGGCTGAACTGAAATGGTAGCTAAAGCTAAGAGAAGCACAACAGTAGCTAAAATGTTAAAGCACCAGAAGTAAGCTAAAGCAAATTTTAATAACGCCTTAAATGAAATTTAAAAAAACTCCATGAATGCTTTTATTTGGTCGTGTCAGAACAGTTTAAAACAAATTAGTACATCTTGAAAATTTTGATAAATCGTAAAAAATATATATATTTTTTGTCAATAAATTTTGAAAGTGAAACATATTTTTTGTGGACCACGAGTCTATTGAATAAAGCTGATGATGATGATATTCCATAGATTACACAGAATTGTCAAGTTTTTGTTTCTAGTAATGTTTATGATTAGCCTATAGTTTACAAATAATGAAAAACCAAAACTCAGTGTCTCAGAAACTTAGAACATTGTGAAATATAGTAAACTCCTGGTGTCACAGACTGATCAGCTGATAAACTCCTGGACATGAGCTACAAATGTCTCATTCCTCAAGTCTAGAGACAACATCAGAAGTGTCTTACCTGCTGAGGAGACAAAGAACTGGACTGTGTCAGTGGTCCAATGCCTTATTTTCCGATTAAAATAAATCTTCCTGTTATTTGCAAATCAAGCCGCAGTGGTGTAGTCTACGTGATGCGTGGGCATACGGAGTATACCCACTAGAAAAGCTTAAGAATTTCAGTATACTGTACCCAGTTAAAAGTGCCCAGCGATACATGACATATCACTCAGCACGTGTCACTGATACGTTAAACGGCAGTTAAATGCTTCTTTAAAGTGTGTGTGACATGATTTTGGAACTATGCATAAAGTGGCAGAGTAGCTACTCAGCTTTGATTTTTTTTGTACACAGATGGTTCAAATAATTAATATATAAAAGTATTTTTTTAATAAAATAGTTCTCTGCAGTGCGTCGCAATTTTCGGGTGGAGAAAGGAAGGGTCGAACGCCGAAGCATTTTTATGACGTAATGTATTGAACGCACATTGTAAATAACCATGGCAGAGAATATAGAAACCGAGGAATTAAGCAATTTAAGTGAAGATTTGAGCGATTTGTCTTCAGTTTGGGAAGCCGAAGTTAGTTTGAGTGATGAACAAGAAACAGCTGGTTCTAATTTTAGGTCTGCAGCCGTATTTATGTGGTCCTTACCGTTCAGGGAGCGAGGGGGACTCCGACATTCCAGATGAGCAAAGTTCAGAGGGTGAAGGGCTTGAACCCGATTGTAGTCGTCTACAGGGCTGGCGATGTTAGAACACCCAAATGCGACGCAACGCACCAGCATTTTTCAAGTTATACAAAAGAAAATAGGCGATCTTGAAGACAATGACACTGCGTGCTAATAGCAGTGGCAGACAGAAACTTCATGTCTCTACGTCATGACGTCGCATGCGTAAGTACCCGGATGTCTCGTGACAAAACACGGCGCCAATTTTAAAATCACTTTTAAATCAAAATTTCATTGATTTATCATTTTGCTTGTAAAAATGAACATAGTTGAATGATACAACATGTATATGTTGTGCCACTTTATGCATAGTTCCAAAATCATGTCACACACCCTTTAACAATCTATCGGTATGCAGCACTTGTTTGTTACTTTCGCTTATCCAGCAAATTATTGAATAATTATACTTACTACTTAATACTTGAAAATGTTTTGCTTTGACACCGTTTTATAAATTCTATAACACGTTTTTAATACAAAGCCAACTGTTGTACAAAGTTTGTTGTACATTTAGTCAAATATAAGCATCAGAGAAATTCGGAAATGTTCAATGTGCTTAAAAATCTAAATAAATTGACGATTACATTGTACTGACAAGTGTACTTTGGTTTCTAAGCACAGGATACGGACTGACCGTGGTAAAGTTAGTTTTACGTTGGACGTTGGACATTCGCGCTCCGTGGCTTCAGCGGTGTACAACGTAAAACTAACTTGATCACGGTATGCCCACTACAAAAATATAGACTAGACCACTGAATCAAGGCACCAGAGTCTGGAGGAAGAGTGGAGAGGTCCAGAACATCATGACTGGATTTAGATTTGACCCCAAATGTCAGACTAAAGAGACTCGGACACAAACGTTCAAAAGGTGTTTGTTTATTTGCAGTGCGGGAACGGACGGGCAAATGGAGGAGGAAGAGGGAGGCGGGATGAGTATCTGAGAGCCAGCTGATAATCAAGGATGTGGTTTGTCTTACTGTAGGGTTGTTTTGCGGGTGGCGTTGACGAGGAGGGGAAAAGGAGTTTCCAGAACACGGTGTTGGTTTGTAGAAGACGACTCCGGAATGGTTGTGGAGTTGAGTTTGGGTGTGCAGGATTGGCAAACCAGACGCAGCCAGGGAGCCGGGACGGGCTGGAACAAGAACCTGGTTAGTCAAACTTACAAAATGTTTACGGCTGTAGCCGAATTTACCCAAAGGCTGAATGTCTGGTCGAAGCTTAAATAAGAGAGGTGCAGGTGTAGCTGATCAGAAGATTACCACCAGGGCCGGCCCAAGGCATAAGCGAACTAAGCGGCTGCTTAGGGCCCCGGGGCCACTAGGGGGCCCCCTAAGTGGAATTGAATTTTTTTGGTAATGATTTCAATATGATTCTATTTAACATTGTAAGTTCAGCTTTTGCGATTTATTGCATACATTTACATAGTTAAGAACTAATTATTCAGCTTTAAATTGATTTTTTTAACCATTTTATGTGGTTTCAAGTAATTGTTAATTTACATTATTTAAAGTACTCTTGCACAACAATTTCCTGCGGGATCAATAAAGTTCTATCTTATCTTATTAAGGATTTCCTTGATATTTGTTATTTTATTTTGTCTGTTTTTGCACAATTTAATTTATTTTTATGCATCTAAGTTATTTTATATGTTGTTTGTTGTTCATATTACACTAAAAATTACTTCTGAACATTACTGTTGCGGTTCTTTAAAACCAAAGATAATAAACCAGACAACACCTTTGCTGTAAAATACATTGCATACTGGTGTTTTTTTCTTTTCCTTTTGGTACTTTTAGTACCACTAGATCACATGTGTCACACTCAAGGTTTGTGGGCCAAATCCAGCCCGCCATAACCATTTCTGTGACTCCACAGAGACAGAACTTCAAGATAACAGTTGTGTGCTTCATATTACTTTATTAGTCAAATCAAATCAGTTTTTGTGATTATAATGCCAAATTACTCCAACATGAAATATTTCGTTTTTAGAAGTAGTCATTGATAGTCCTCTGCCTGCGGGCGTGCTTGGGACCCTCACTATCTGGGGCTGGGCGCTTGGGCGTTGGTCGGCTCGGCCTGGTGGCTGCCTGGTGGGGCTCGGGTCCTCTGGTCCTGTCGGGTCTGGGCCTGAGGGGTGGGCGTCCCCGGTGCCCGAGCATCGGTGACCGGCCCTGGGGCTACGTCGGTGCAGCGGGCTCTGGCGGGGGCCTGTGTATTTGTCGCTGTTGACCCCGGGGGGTCATTGTGTGTGGTCCCTGGTGGGGTTCGTCCGGTTCTTCCCCTTGGTCGGATCTGGGGAGTGGACGAGTGGCTCGTCCTGTTCGGGTGGTCCTGGGGACTCTGGGCTCGGGGTCCTTCCTGGGGTCTTGGGCTTTGATCGCCCTTTCGTCTGTCTCGGGCTTTGGGGGGACGGATCTCTGATGCTTCACAATCGCTACTAAATGTTCTATTGGAGGAACCTTATTCACTTATGCATGCTCACAACCACACACAAATGGATGCAGGGATGTATATGTAGATATATGTAGATGGGTATATAAATGAATATAAATATATATGTATGTATACTGTATATATATTTGTAGGTATGGGTATGTTTATATATAGAAATCTAATGCAAGGTCATGAATATTATCAGTCTTTATGCTTGTATGTTTCGTTGCTGTGTTCTGTCATGTGCTTTGCAGGATTGTGGACGGAGGTTTGGTGTGTTTGCCTTGTGCTCTTTTTGTGGATAATTGTTGTTTTGTTGTCTCACTTTCTCTTTTCTTTCTTTCTCTCTATTAAAAAAAAAAACATATTGAAAGTTATATATATATATATATTTTTTTATTTATTTATTTATTCATTTTACATTTTGTAAAGAAAAACATTTTTTACATTGTAACAATACAATGAAAGAAGACAAGAAAAACGTAAAATGAAAGGAGACAGGGAGAAGAAAAAAATCTTATTATACCTGCCCCTTTTTTCTATAATGATAACAACAAAAAAAAGCGAGATCAATAAAATAACTCAATCAAATATACAAATTTCCAAGGCACTCAACAGTGATACAAAATGTAAACTATTTACAGAATTTGAATACACATTTGCAATTTGGCGATTTGAGTATTTAGTATTTAATTAACATATTTGCTTTGATAATTTTACCAGTTTGTTAATAGGTCGTTTTATCTATTTCTGCAAATTTCAACATTTTCTGCTAATTCAACTACTACTGTATTTAGCTGATGTTATGCTATATTTAGCTTTTTCAAGTCTACACTTGTTGCACTCAGTTAAACCATGTTCAGCCCATTTCAGCTAAAATGTGCCCTCTCCACTTCCTTCTGGTAAATTAAACTTCTTTCTGATTTTTAGCAACTTTTCAGCTGTTTTGTTTTTGTTGTCGTTGTTGCTAAATTATCGTTGTTTGACGCCCCTGCACTGGATGATACATACTGTATAGGATAAACAGGGCTGTCAGAGTTGTAATGAGTTTATGTTAGGTGGGTGAATGATCGGATTTGACTGTTTATTGCAGTAATCCACATTATTAGCAGAAATAGAGGGCCCCAAACAAATTTCGCTTAGGGCCCCATGGAGGCTTGGGCCAGACCTGATTACCACTGTAGAAGGTTACTGGAGGCAGAACACGGAATCCACGTTGTTGAAGTCCAGAGTGAAGTTTCCACAGTCAGTGATGGTTTGGGTCCAGGTCCTCTGCTGGTGTTGGTCCACTGGGTTCTCTGAAGTCCTCAACCATGTAAGACCCTTCTGATGTCTCTGGTTCAGGAGAGGCTGGACTTGAGGAAGGAGACATTGGTAGCTCATGTCCAGGAGTTCATCAGCTGATCAGGGTGTGACATCAGGAGTTTACACCACTGAACCTCTTCACAAGGTTCTCATTTTAAATTTGTAAACGAGTCCCCAACGCTCAATGGGACGAACCTGTATGAATAAAGGTTGCATGAACATTTTCAGAGACACTGAATTTTTTTAATTTTGTAAACCATAATCATCAAAACGACAAGAAATAAAGGCTTCAAATATTTCACTCTGTGTAATGAATCTAATAAATGAGTTTCACTTTCTGAAGTGATGACAAAAAAGAACTTTTCACAATAATCTAACCTTTTCAGATGTACCTGTAAACTCATTATGAAGAAAAAAAGCATGTGCAGAAGCCAAAGGCTAATTATACCTCTTTTATTTCTGTAATGATTTTTTTCCCCAGTTATCAGGCTCCTCTCTTGTGGAACCAACTTCCAGTTTCTGTCCATGATGCTGACACATTGTCCAGTTTGGAGACTGGACTTAAGACTTTTCTGTTGATAAATCCTATAGTTAGGGTTGGCTTGGTTTACTGAGCTGTGCTGCTATAGGTTTAGACTGCTGGAGGACAAGCTGACCACATTTCTTCACTCTGATGCAGTCTTTACTCTGCTCAACCTGTTTTGTATTTGTAATAGTTTTTTCTATACTTAAATCTGCTGCATGTAACTTTTCTAAAAATATTTTTTTACATATTTCTTCTCTCTGTCACTATCTCCTGACAGACTGATGTTAGACAGGTAATCTCTGAAAAAAACTATAGTCCTCTGGCTTCTCCAGGTGGTAATAAAAGCATTTCTAAAAACCCACAGTGACCCGCCGTTAACCAGCCAATAAAAACAGAGTTTTTTGAACCAGCCAATAAAAACAGAGTTTTTTGAACCAGCCAATAAAAACAGAGTTTTGTTCATGTGGGTGGGGTGTCAGCTTCACGCAGCTCATCCCCCGCCTGTCCCAGCCTGCAGCGCTGGGAGGAGGAGGAGCTAAGGAGGCGGAGTTGCAGGTCAGCCAGAGAGCAAGGGGGAGGGACCAGAAAGGTGTCTCTGTTCAAAATGTTTCTAAGTCCCAGCGTTTTCCAGAAACTACATACAGCAGCTTTAACATTTTTTTTTTTTTTTTTGTCTTTCAGGTACACCTGGACCTATGTCTGGACCTGCCATTCTATGTTTGTCTGTTCCTCCTTCCTGTCCTCTCAAACCCGGCTGGTCGAAGCAGATGACCGCTCGTCCTGAGCCTGGTTCTGCTGGAGATTTTTTCCTGTTCAAAAGGAGTTTTTCCTTTCCACTGTCTTCTTTGTGCTTGCTCAGGATGGGAGACTGTGATGAAGTGAAGATTCATCACAATATGCTGCTTCCTTAGATACAGAACTTTTACTAATTGGCTTTTATAATGTCTGTGAATGTTTCTGTACAATGTCCTGAATCGACTCATCTTGTGATTTGGCACCATATAAATAAACTGAACAGAACTTAAAATTTAAATAAAGTTTAATATTTCGAGAAAGTCAAAAAAGGCGTTCAACACAAGATCAACTGGTATTGACAAAAACACCCTCACAAACCAACAACAGAGGTTTCTAAAAAAACGTTGCTAGTCTAATTCACAGACAAGACACCTCTGCTCTAGCCTGGCCCTCGCCTTCCTGCACAGCTCCGCTCAATTCTCATTTCCCTTCACTTCACAGTCTGGGACTTCCCCCATCCACAAGGATTTCTCCGGTAGATTTTTGTTCGGACCAATCAGAGAACAGAAGGCGGAGTTTTGAACGACGTCGACTGACGTCGTCATTCAAAATGGCTGCCGCCACGAAGGAATTTTCAATAAAACAAGGTAAAAAACTATTATTTCTCTGCTGAGAAAAATATATTTCTTAGCTGACGTTATATCAGAAGTGTTCCTGAGCAATCAGAGAGCAGAAGGCGGAGTTTTGAACGATGTCGACTGACGTCGTCATTCAAAATGGCTGCCGCCACGAAGGAATTTTCAATAAAACAAGGTAAAAAACTATTATTTCTCTGCTGATAAAAAATATATTTCTTAGCTGACGTTATATCAGAAGTGTTCCTGAGCTTAACAGTTCCTAAATCAATTCACGAAATGGTCAAATCTGCTGGATTTAAATAGTTTCGGTTTGACATTTTCCAAACAGCCTCGGGTGCGCTACGAAAATAAATGATAAAAAATCAAATTTTATCTCAAATGTTTTGTCAGAACATATATATCTTATATCATTGAGCTCTGGTCGTTTTTGCATAATAAATTATAAATATATTAAATTTTTATTCCAAGTTATGGTAGTTTTTTTCTCTGGGATACGCCCCTAAAAATCTGCGCATTTCCGCAAAATGTCATCTTGACGTGACAACGGGAAGGCACGCTCCAACGTGCATTTAAATAATAATGGTGGAGCATGTCCTATCGCGTCTGAGATATCATTTTGAGACAGTAAATCTTCCAAAACTCTCATTAATAAACCCTCCCTGAATAAAAAAATTACAGATGTTACCTGATGGCGCAGACATAATTTAAAAATGCATACATAGCAACGTGTTTGCTCCGGGCTCTCGGCTAATATTTTTAGAAGCTATCTTGGCTAACAAGAGTCCCTGACACCGGTCACGTCTGAGATATATCATTTTACGACAGTAAATCTTCCAAGACTCTCATTAATAAACCCTCCCTGAATAAAAAAATTACAGATGTTACCTGATGGCGCAGACATAATTTAAAAATACATCATTAGCAACGTGTTTGCTCCGGGCACTCGGCTAATGTTTGTTAGCTGCTATGTCGGCTTTAGCTGCTATGTCGGCTTATTACCGGTTGCGTCAGCGATATATCATTTTAAGACAGTAAATCATCCAAAACTCTCATTAATATCCCTCCCCGAATAAAAAGAATTACCTGATCGGCAGACATAATTTAAAAATACATCATTAGCAACGTGTTTGCTCCGGGCACTCGGCTAATGTTTGTTAGCTGCTATGTCGGCTTATTACCGGTTGCGTCAGCGATATATCATTTTAAGACAGTAAATCATCCAAAACTCTCATTAATATCCCTCCCCGAATAGAAGGAAACTACAGATGTTACCTGATGGCGCAGACATAATTTAAAAATACATCATTAGCAACGTGTTTGCTCCGGGCACTCGGCTAATGTTTGTTAGCTGCTATGTCGGCTTATTACCGGTTGCGTCAGCGATATATCATTTTAAGACAGTAAATCATCCAAAACTCTCATTAATATCCCTCCCCGAATAGAAGGAAACTACAGATGTTACCTGATGGCGCAGACATAATTTAAAAATACATCATTAGCAACGTGTTTGCTCCGGGCACTCGGCTAATGTTTGTTAGCTGCTATGTCGGCTTATTACCGGTTGCGTCAGCGATATATCATTTTAAGACAGTAAATCATCCAAAACTCTCATTAATATCCCTCCCCGAATAGAAGGAAACTACAGATGTTACCTGATGGCGCAGACATAATTTAAAAATACATCATTAGCAACGTGTTTGCTCCGGGCACTCGGCTAATGTTTGTTAGCTGCTATGTCGGCTTATTACCGGTTGCGTCAGCGATATATCATTTTAAGACAGTAAATCATCCAAAACTCTCATTAATATCCCTCCCCGAATAGAAGGAAACTACAGATGTTACCTGATGGCGCAGACATAATTTAAAAATACATCATTAGCAACGTGTTTGCTCCGGGCACTCGGCTAATGTTTGTTAGCTGCTATGTCGGCTTATTACCGGTTGCGTCAGCGATATATCATTTTAAGACAGTAAATCATCCAAAACTCTCATTAATATCCCTCCCCGAATAGAAGGAAACTACAGATGTTACCTGATGGCGCAGACATAATTTAAAAATACATCATTAGCAACGTGGCCTGTATCGCGGCTATTGTGTTAGCTATCTGATTCGGCTAGCTTGTTAGCAGCGAACAAACATAATCTGCCGTGATAATTGGCTTTATACACTCAAAGTGTATAAAGTAAAACAACATGAACTCACGTAAAATAAATAGTTTATAATCTAAAACACTACACACCTCCGATTATGTTTACACAAAGACTTACTCATCTCCTGGACAGTCTTCCGATGGTCCCTGCGTTGTTTCGACATGGTAGCTCCTGTGGGACTTTCTTCTGTAGATTTTCTTTTAAAAATAGTAGGAATAGCATCCGGTTTTAAAAGTCTTCTGAATCTTACTGGTAATCCTAAAG
The DNA here is from genome assembly GCA_038048925.1 of Garcialebias charrua. Lineage (NCBI taxonomy): Eukaryota > Metazoa > Chordata > Actinopteri > Cyprinodontiformes > Rivulidae > Garcialebias > Garcialebias charrua. The sequence continues at coordinate 69,566 of JBBPBX010002889.1, forward strand.
ATTCTTTTATACCAGGTGCTGTAAACAATCGGCAGTGAAATGGTCGCTGCAGACATAGGACTCCTGGAACCCACCGGTGCTTGTCTGGTCCATTCTTGACAAAGTTTGTCATCTTTTGGAAATTTGTGAAGGCTCACTTGTTCACTGCTGATATTAGAACACACAAATGCACTACAACGTGACGGCATTTTTCAAGTTACACAAATAAAAGGCGATCCTTCAGGAAATGAATCTGTATGGCAAGCAGTTAACACACCTAATAAACGGGCAAGGCTCTGCCTTCTGCCCGTTGTGACGTTAATGACTGGTGACGACGACTGGTGATGACGTATTGCGGAAATGCGCGGAATTTCAGGGGCGTATCCCAGTAAATACCAGAGACAAATTTAGCATAATTTCGAATAAAATTTTAATATGTTTATAATTTATTATGCAAAAACGACCAGAGCTCAATGATATAAGATATATATGTTCTGACAAATATTCAAATTTACAAAATCATGTCACAATACCTTTAAGAGAAGGTTTTTCTCTCTTCACATAAAGAGCTTCCTTCACACCCCTCTCAAACCATCTGTGCTCTCGGTCCAAAATGTGCACATTCTGGTCCTCAAAAGAGTGACCCTTGTCCGTGAGGAAAGGTTTCGAGAAAGGTTTCATGAACAGTCTTTGCGCTCTGTTCCTGAACATGTTGAGGCACAAAGTCGACTAGAAAAACAAAACTCCAAACTGGAGAAAGATTCACCTGATAAAACCTTTTGATTAAATGTATGAAAGCTTTCTGTACGTGTCCGGCTCCGCGTTTAATCAAGTCGTCCAAAGTTCCTCTTCTCCCACGAGAAGAAAGCTTTTATTGCCCCCACCTCTCCACAAGAGTTATGATCCTTCAGTGACTTTGCAGCATTAACTCTCGTAAAAGTGTCATTAAAGCTGGCGTGTTGGTCTAATACAGAGGGGTTTGGGAGGACTTTCTGCCGAGGGGGACATTAATTCACAGCTGTGGATATGATCTTTAGACATTTGTCTGTTGCTTCCTGCAGGATCCTGACCTGGAATCATCACAGCCGTATGAACTCCGCTGGCTGGACACTGTTTCATCTAAATAATTAAGCCCTGGAAAGGTTAATGCTCCTTCATCTGCAGTTTCACAAACTCCCAGAGTGCTTTGTTGTCTCTGCTCATCCCTCCACACCGAGCACGTGTGGCGAGAGAGAAGAGGACTCATTCTGTGACAAACTAAAAGATGTGCTTAAGGACGTTGATAAGTAATAATAATAAATGTTGATTCTGTTTGCTCTGGGAGACGTCGCCCACAGGAGGCCCTGCAGCTGATTTATCCGTTTCAATAAACAGAGAGATGAGTTTACTCTTAATGGGGCCTGGAGACGCAGCTTTTAGTGAGAAATTGCTGATCAATTCCCAGCAGGCCGCAGCTTTTCAGTGCAGCTGGTGACTTTCTCTTAATCTCCTCCTTAATGTGTCATGTGGATGCTGCACCCACTGATTTGCAACCTTAATACCGGCGCTCTGATGGACCCAAAGCTTCGGGTCGTCTTTCCAATAAGGATTCGTAGATGCCATAAACTTCTAATTGGGTGAAATCTAGAACGACAACAACTCTCGCTCGTGACATCTGCTAAATGTTCAAGTTCTGATGCAGAAAGCGTTTATGGAGAGCGGACCTCTGCCGGGACCGCGGGATAATCTGAGAGATTCGTAATTGAAGCAAAATGAGCTGAAAGTTTTTCAGAACACTTGTGGTGAGGCTCCCAGGATGGTAATGTTATTCACACACACACACACATACACACACTTTGGTTCAACTATCAGAAACAGAATTAAAGTTTTACTTACAAAAACACGTAAATGCAATTTTATGCTTAATATGTCAGCAAACGTATCCTGCATTTTGTGTGGAAATCTTCAGTCAGGATGACAGCACACACTGGAACAGTCCATGAACTTCCTGCTTGTTATTTAATGAATGCATATCGCCCGCCACCCTTCATGACAACGTTTTAAACTCAGATCATCTCATCCTGAGAGCTGACTCCGATCAATCAGTTCTGCTCAAACCTTGAAAGGATCATGAGTGCTCTGATTGATATACTTTGCATGATCTGTTGGAGGTTGGAGAATGTGTAGTGGAGGACTCTCAGCTACTACCACTCCAAACTTTAGCTCATTGTCTGTAAACTTTACCAAGTTACAGACAGTTTTGTGTAGGCTAAGGTAGATTAGATACCAAGATGTTAGTTAAAGATGTACACCTGATATCTTCGAGAGTTTATATCAAACTGGTCCTGTGGTTTAGACATATATTTTGCTAACAGATGAACAGGCAAGATTTTAGACAAGGATGTGAATGGATGTGTTGACACAATGCTCAGCTATTACCAAATCAAAGTGCAGCTCAGTTTTTGAGAAATGCAGCCATTACTGTAGCTTGATGGCCATCTTGAACTGGAGCACATGGGCAAAAACCTTTGTCCTTCACCTTTGGTGACAGGTGATCAAGTTACTGCAGATGTAAAGATTTATGGACTGTTATCATACATTCTCACATCGTGTCTCTGAATGGTATGAAACGTCCCACAAATTGAGCTGGTTTTGATTCTGCATCTGAACAGATTCTGTTCCAGTGTCTGTGTAAAGGTAGATGATCAGAGTGGACCTGCACACCATTTCAACTGAAACATATCAGGCAATAATCTATTTTTTCCCATTTAGAAGAAAAATTAACCATTTAGAGCCATAAAGAACCCAAACTTTTCATTTAATCACGAAGGCCACACCAAAGCTTTCTGCAGAGATGATCATTTTTGTCTGTCTAAGCAGATCTCACTTGTGAGATGAGTCTTCTAGGCTCAATGTGATTTATCTGTCTAAATAAAGGTTGAATGAATGAGTTAGTTCCTTTGTTTGTATTTAAAGTCCTGATTTTGTGATGAAGACCTGAAGTTTGTTGGGATTTTTCAATTCTGTATAGCGTCAAGTCACAACAGAAGTCACCTCAGGGCACTGAACAGAAACATTCACAAGCATAAAAAGTAAGTTAACATTTTTTATGAGGAGCAGACTGCTTTGAGTCTTAATTTCGGACACCCAGATTATAAACCATTGCAATAGTCCAGCCTAGATGTTGTAAGGACCAGTGGTGGAGAAAGTACTCAAACACTGTACTTAAGTAAAAGTACAAATAAACAGACAAAAATGTACTCTAGTAAAAGTAGAAGTACCATATTAATATTTTTACTTAAGTAAAAGTAAATAAGTACTTGCTTTTAAAAATACTTAAAGTATTAAAGTAAAAGTACTTGCTGAATGTATTAACTAATGCAATGGTCTACAATACCATTAAGTGTGCGTACTGTATGCATATTTTCTGTAATACATTAATAGTGTTGAGCCATTTTAATGAACAATGCTGCAGATAATGCATGTTTTTATTGTGTTTACTCTGTGACACAGTTCACACTTGGACTTTTGATTCTGTGTGTCAGAATTTCAGTGATGAGTTAAATACCATTAAGCAAAATAAGAAAGAGGAATGATTATACCTTTGAAAGTTTTTATTTAACACAAAATAAAACCAATGTGTCATTTTAACTGCAGTAAACACATTTAAGTAAAAGTTGTCTGTTTGAAAAAAGGAGCATTAGACACAACTAACAAAGGAATAGATCACTTCAACTCGTTTGTCATCAACTCTAGTTAAAATATTGTCTAGTCAATCTTGTAATGGATCAACAATGAACAATACTTTAACTTCCTGACAACATTTTCAAAACTTGGACCTGAGTGTCGAGACATTTGGAGAAATCTCTTGTCTCCTAACATCCCATGAACTGACACATTTTAATATTGCAGCAAGAATTTCTTGTTCAAGTTCAGAAGAAGTTGGTTTTCAAAGTTTTTGAGTCCATGTCTGGCTCTTTAGGGAGAGAGAATCTGTCCTGCTGTACTGAACAGTCTTTCAATAGTCTTTCAATAATATTTCAATAATATTTCAATAAAGCCATGGGTGTTGTGTATCTTCTGGATGAATCTTTGTGGTGGAATCCATTTTGTGTGTGTTAGTGGTGCTGTGGGTGCTCCCAGCTAAATGACTTATACACAAGAATATACATCATTGGTCCAGCTCTTCTTGAAGGCAGGTCTAATGTTACCTGTCCACTTTGCAGTGATTCAGTGGACCAACTCCCCTCTCAACATCAGTTACTTTCAAACTAACGACAAATCAAAAAGTTGCAACGTGAATGTAACTTGTAACTCAACACATTATAGAAATGTAGTGTAGTAGAAAGTACAGATACTTCATGTAAAATGTAGTGCAGTAAAAGTAAAAGTACCCACATTTAATTCTACTTAAGTAAAGTACAGATACATGAAAAATATACTTACGTACAGTAACAAAGTATTTGTACTTAGTTACAACCCACCACTGGTAAGGACCGACTGAACCCAGAGTGGTACAAGACCTGAACAGAAGCAGAACTCAGAGTAACAATAATAACAGTGTTTATTATGTACAAGGTGAAATGGTACACTTGGGGTCTCTGGAGTGCCTGGAAGAGAGAACGGTGTCAGGATCCTTCTGGTGGGATAGGTGAATCAAAACTGATGCTCTGTTTGTTCTCTTACAGGAGGATGTTGAGTCGAGGTTCTGAAAGGACTTCAGGACTCCAGAGTAGATGGGAGAAATCCTATACCAAGGACAGGCAAGACCGACAGACTCTGGCAGGCGAGTGGCAACAAGGCAGGAACTGGCAGACGGAAAACAGGATCCAAGGATTCACAAGAAACTGCGGGCACAAGATCACAAGGTAAGCATTCTATCAAGTTAATACTTCTGGCTGAAGTCATAAATACCGATTGAGGCACAATGCTCCAGCGTTGGATCTCACTGGACTGCAGCCTCAAGTAGAGGTGTTCCTCATTAGATGGATGACCGTCAGCTGGTGTCAATTGGCGGCCATCTTGGAGAGGGCTGCAGACAGTGGGACTCCTACAGTACCCCCCCCCCCCTCAAGTAATGCCTCTGGGCGGCCCGCGGCGCTTCTCCGGGTGGGCGTTGAAGAAGGCAGTAATGAGGCTGGGGTCCAGGATGAACGAGCGGGGAATCCAAGAACGTTCCTCAGGACCATAACCCTCCCAATCAACCAGGTATTGAAAGCCCCAACGGCGACGAACATCCAAAATGGCCCGGACAGTGAAGGCTGGGTGGTTGTCGATCAGCCGGGCAGGAGGAGGAAGGTTGGAGAGCGGGCACCAGGGGCTTTCAGAGACAGGCTTGACCTGAGAGACGTGGAACGTGGGGTGTATCCTCATAGACGAGGGGAGTTGAAGACGCACCGCAGACCGGTTGACGATCCTCGAGATCGAGAAAGGTCTGATGAAACGAGGAGCCATCTTCCTCGTGGTGCCCCTAATAGGAATGTCCTTTGTGGAGAGCCAGACTCTCTGACCCACCTTGTATACGGGAGCCGTAGAGCAACGGCTGTCAGCAAACCTCTTATTCAGGGCAGCTGTACGAGCGAGGGCAACCCTCGTCTCCCGCCAGACCCGTCGGCAACGGCGGAAATGGTGCAGGACAGACGGAACCGGAACGTTGATCTCCTGACTGGGAAACAAGGGGGAAGGTATCCAAGAGAAGCCTCAAACGGGGACATACCTATGGCAGAGGACTTGTGAGCATTGTGGACGTACTCAACCCAAATCAGATGCTTGCTCCAGGCCGAGGGGCCACGTTCGGCAACGCATCGGAGGGCGGCCTCAAGTTCCTGATTACACCGCTCAGCCTGACCATTAGATTGAGGATGATAACCCAAAGTGAGGCTGGATGAAGCCCCCAATGAGATGCAAAAACTCTTCCAGACCTGTGAAACAAACTGGGGCTCCCGATCCGACACTATATCAGAGGGGATACCATGAACACGGAGCACATGTTGGATAAGAAGGTGAGCTGTCTCAAAAGCAGAGGGAAGCTTGGGAAGGGGAATGAAATGAGCAGCCTTCGAAAAATGGTTGATGATGGTGAAGATGGTTATGTTACCTTCAGAAGGGGGTAGACCTGTGACGAAGTCCACAACAATATGAGACCAAAGACGGCCGGGCGTGGGCAAGGGTTGGAGGAGTCCGGCAGGATGTTGATTTCCAGTTTTATTCCTAGCACAGGTCGGACAGGCTGAAACATAGGACTTGACATCTTGGGTGAGTGTGGGCCACCAGAAATGAGTCTTAACCAAGGAGAGCATACGGGTGGTTCCAGGGTGACAGGAAAGTTTGTGAGAATGGAGCCAGTCCAATACCTTACCCCTCACATTAGAGGGAATGAAAAGTTTGCCGGAGGGACCCGTGCCAGGGTCAGGTTCATCCTTTTGAGTGTCCAAAACGGGCCAGGTGAGAACTCCCACGACAGAGATCGGTGGAATAATGGTTTCCTCAATGTCCGGAGAATCTGGGGAAGAGAACTGACGGGAGAGAGCATCTGGTTTAACATTCTTAGATCCAGGTCTAAAAGTCAGAACAAGTTAAACCGGTTAAAGAAAAGGGACCATCGTGCCTGTCTGGGGGTCAATCTCTTTGCTTCTCTCAGGTATGTAAGGTTTTTGTGGTCTGTCCATATTAAAAAAGGGGTAGGAGTACTGTACCTTCCAACCAATGGCGCCACTCTTCCAATGCCAGTTTCATTGCCAATAACTCGCGGTTGCCAACATCATAGTTTCTCTCAGCCTGCGATAACCGTCGTGAGAAAAAGGCACAAGGGTAGACCTTGTTATCCTTGGGAGAACGTTGTGACAGAACGGCGCCTACCCCTGAGTCGGAGGCATCTACTTCCAAAATGAATTGATGACTTGGGTTAGGATGGCATAGAACTGGTGTAGAAGAAAATAGTCTCTTAAGTCTGTTGAAGGTGGCGTCCGCCTCGGGGGTCCATTTGAAGACCAGGTTCACAGAGGTAAGTTGAGAGAGAGGTGCGGCGATGCGGCTATAGTCTTTTATGAATCGCCTATAAAAGTTTGCAAAGCCAAGGAAACGCTGAAGCTGTTTCCTGTTCTCCGGGACTGGCCACTCCTCCATCGCTCTGGTCTTCTCAGGGTCAGTTCGATAACGACTCTCAAAAATAAATCCCAAGAAAGATACTGATGCAACATGAAACTCACAATTTTCTCCTTTAACGAAGAATTGGTTCTCATAAAGTCTCTAAAGGACTCTACATACATGGTTACAGTGTTCTGCCTCGTCTCTGGAATAAACAAGAATATCATCTAAGTAAACAAAAACGAAGTCCCCTATAAAATCTCGTAGAACATCATTGATCAATGCCTGGAAAACCGCAGGCACATTAGACAAACCAAAAGGCATTACCAAATACTCAAAATGCCAGAGTGGTGTCTTGAAAGCAGTTTTCCACTCATCCCCTTCTTTAATTCGTACCAAATGGTAGGAGTTTCTGAGATCCAACTTTGAAAAGATGGTAGCGGACTGGAGTTGTTCATATATGGAGTCAATCAGAGGTAATGGATATTTATTCTTTATTGTGATATTGTTAAGACCCCTATAATCAATACATGGACGTAAAGTCCCATCTTTCCCACAAAGAAAAACCCAGCACCAACAGGTGAAGTAGAAGGACGTATTATGCCAGATTCAAGAGACTCTTCAATGTATTTCTTCATGGACTCCCTTTCAGGTCTCGACAGGTTGTACAATCGACTAGCCGGTAATGTGGCACCAGGAAAGAGGTCGATTGTACAATCATAGGGATGGTGGGGAGGTAGAGACAGGGCATGTTGTTTACTAAAAACGGGAGCCAAATCATGATAAACAGATGGGATCTCAGAGACGTCTACTTCTTCGAGTGACACAGCTTCCGCAGGTTGACAAGTGACAGCAGAATTAAGGCACTGTGCTAGATATTTGTCACTCCATTTTTCAATTCTCCCCAACTCCCATTTAATGGTTGGATTGTGTTTCTTTAACCAAGGGTATCCAATAATAAGTTGGGGAGTGGAAGCTTTGAATTCATAAAAATCAACAGTCTCGTGATGATTACCTGAAATAATTAGACGAAGGTCAGAAGTTTTTAGAGTAACCTGGTCTAATGTTTCCCCAGTAACCCCAGCTATACAGATGTGAAGAATCTCCTGAGTGGGCAGAGATAACCCTTGAACTAAGTCTAAACTAATCAAATTTTGTTCTGTGCCAGAATCCACCAAAGCTGGAACAGGATTATGATTGTGGTGGATTTGGATAATTGTGGGCAATAAAAGTCGACAGGCGGAGGAGAGAGCAGAAGTACCCACCAATATCTCTCTCCTTATTGGCGGGCGTTCTCGTTTTCCTGGAATGGACAATCTCTCCGGTAGTGCCCGGTCTTTCCACAGTACATACAGGAATTATTGTCTCTGCGTCTTTGTCTCTCCTCAGGAGACAGATGAATTTTATTTATTTGCATTGGCTCAGGTTCAGAGAATGAATGAAACCGTTCTGGGAACAGCGTGATGAGGAAATGACACGGGATCTCTGTCCCTCTGGGTCTTGTAGTTTAAAAACGAGTTCTTGTAGGTGCGGGGCTCACCTGATGACGTGCCGAATCCGGAAGTGGAACGATGACAGGAGTTGTAGTCCTTCTCTCTTCTCCGCTCCCGGAAACGCTCGTCGATAGCCCCCGCCATGTCGATTAGTTCGTCAAAACTATCAAGTTCATCTCTAGCGATGATCTGGTCCTTGATGGGATTGGAGAGAGAATTTAAGAAAGTACCTTTAAGTGCGAGGTCGTTCCATCCGGTCTGGGCAACAAGGACGCGGAACTCCAGGGCATATTCTGCGACAGGCCGACCCCCCTGACAGAGTCCAAGGAGCCGCTTTACGGCGTTGGGTTGTTGTAGGGGCCGGTTGAAGATTCGGCTGAATTCCTTTAACAAGGTATCAAAGGTGATACAGGTCCCTCTTGTAAATGAGTCCCTGTGGCTCAACGAGGCTAGCCTGTATAAATAAAGTTTGAACGAATGAATGAATGAAAGGTGATATAATCAATGTTATGAAACTGTAGGTAGGAATTTGCCCAACAAAGTGCATCACCCTTTAGCTGACTGATGAAATACGTGATCTTAGCTGCATCTGTTGTGTAAAGTTGAGGAGCCGCTCTGAACGCTAGTTTACACTGCAGGAGGAAACCTCCACACGAATGAGGGTCTCCAGAAAATAGTTCAGAAGGTTTTGTAAATAGCTGCTGGCTTGAGGCACCGGTCTCGGGCGTCGTGTTAGGAGTGTCTCCAACAGAGANTACTTAATATCAGGTTTTTACTACTTAATATCACGTTTTTACTACATATCACGTTTTTACTCCATAATATCACGTTTTTACTACACATCACGTTTTTACTACATAATATCACGTTTTTACTACATAATATCACGTTATTACTACATAATATCACGTTTTTACTACATAATATCACGTTATTACTACATACTTATCACGTTTTTAACTACATAATATCACGTTTTTAACTACATAATATCACGTTTTTACATACTTATCACATTTTTACTACATAATATCAAATTTTTTTATTTCATGGATGACAGCAATACCCTTCCGTAGCATTAACTCCAGTCTCTTACTAAACAGTTTTCAACCATTATATTTTACTGATAAAACTTTTATAGCTTTAACTAATGAGTTGTTTTACAATTTTTCAAAAAAGTTCCTTCATATTTTCACACAAGCTTTAGAGATATGGGACTCTGTGAACCATCAGCACACTGTCTCCAGAAGTATCTGTAATTTATGAAATGCACTTGAGTTTTGTGAAGTTTCTTCTCTAATATGAAGCCTATTCTCACCTTGTGTAATTTGTTCTCTGTACGTGCCGTTACCTACAGGAGGAATCAGATGCTCCAGAGCGTCTGTAATAGAACCATGTGCCCACAGCGGTGCGTTATCACACCTCCAAATATACATTTCCACCTCATTTAACTTCCGAATGTGAACGCCACTCACGTTATTTATTGCTGCAAAGAACATTAGCAAACATGTTTGTTTGTTTTTTTCAAGCTGTAAATTAAGCATTTCTGATCTGGTAGTTTGGTAGATTGGATGAGATGCATTTGTCATTTTACTCTTTAAAAAAAATCAAATTGTAGCAGGAAAAACTGTAGAAATCGCACAAACCTGAGCTGGTAACCTTAAAAAAAAAAGAGAAGCTCAATATAGATTTTAATATGAAGGCTGCATATTAATGTCCAACGTCTGATCTGGCTGTTGTTGTGAAAAGAAACCATCTTTATTGTAAATGAAAGCGTTTTCTAAAAGAAAATATGAAGGTTTAACCAACAACAACAACGAGTCTTCAAACAGAAGCCAACTGCACATCTATTAGGGATAATGATTGGGACTAGATGGACACGGAGAGTTGAGATTAACCCCAGCAGGAAGCAGACACAAACAATTTAAACCAATAGAGCTAATACGCAGACAAAAACAAATCTGTGGAATAATATTATTGCACTGAACTTTACGTGACTGGTGATGCTTTTGGATGATGAAGTTACTTTTACTTTTAGGTTTCTTTGTTTAAAAAACTAGCTTAATTTCCTCTTGCGATGTAATACGTTGCATTTTATAAATGTGACACTAAACCAATTTTGCATGTTCTTTTGGGTGCCGCCAAATGCTCTTCCACATAAACATCATGGATCAGAAGAAACATGCTGCATGTTTTAAAATGTGCTGCTTCTTCACTTGGAGTTGTCATTTTTGAAGAATTACACTTTATTGTTGAAGCAGCAGAAGAAACGACAGGTTCATTAAAAAAAGGTTCTGCAAATTCACTTTAATGTCCATTTCATTTGTCACAACTCGTGCATTCAAACTGCTGCACGAGTTCATCAGAGCTACAGTCTGCATGAAATTGTATCTTAATTTATGTGAATGCTCATAAAAAATGTATTTTATTTTTTAATCTCCTCTTAAATACGTCAGTATTGATTCAGGTCATTTAAAAACATTGTCCTCTTTGACATCTACTGTACTTCAGAATACTTATGCTTTTACCACTATTGCTTATACAGTACTGCTATTCATAGCGTCACATTAATTATATGTGATGGGGACGTGCCCCCCTCACATTTAAAAAATATTCATTTGGATCCCCCCCATTTACCATGAAATACCCAGCGCTGTTTCTATTGCTACGTGAATGGATCCATTCCGCTTGATTAATGAGAGAATACTCCAACCAGTAAAAGTCCAGTCCAGGTTTTCCTGGTTACAACAACTCACACGCTGTGTTCCTGGTCAATTGAGTTTGTACCAGGGCTGCCAACTTTTCAAAAAGCCAAAGAGTGAGAACTTTGTTTTTGTGTGTGTGTGTAGGGGGGGGCGGCAGCGTGGAGGCAGCGTGGCAACAGGGTTTGATTGTGCTGGTGAGCTTCACCTGCCCTCATCCTGTTGGCTACATCCTACAATAGAAATTGACTGAAAATGACTCCCTAATTTAACCCGCTCACCTTTCCTCTTTCTTTTTCTTCAATTTGGGAAGAGTCAGACCGCACACACCGAGCTCCACCTGCTCCGTCAGTAACTTTCTGCTCCGTGCAAACTCACTGCAAACTGTTTGCAGGTAGATGGAAGGTTGGAGCAAAAATACGGACTGGATAACAACGTGGATGTTCTCGTGCATAACACCAAGGGTTGTGGTGAAAACGTGGAGCAGACTAATGTATTTTCCCAATACGGAAGTGGAACGGAGTTGAGATTTTGATGTTCGTCAGTTTTCAGCGTGAGAAATGTGAATGCGGCGTGAGAGCGTGTGAAACCCCTCGAATGAGTGCCTCACGGTCATTGCGTGAGTGTTGGCAGCCCTGGCTGACATCTATGGCTCCTGGGGGAGCAGATGGGAGTTAAAGGGGTGCATCCAGTGGTGTAGTCTACATTTTTGTAGTGGGTATACTGTGCTTAGAGACAAAAACCTGTCCGGAGGACCTACTTAATTTTTCCTTTTTCTACCTAGATTACTGAGATGAATCAGGACATTTAGAGACAAAAATGCAATGTAGTGCAATGTAATTGACAATTTATTTTGAATTTTAAGCATATTTAACATTGCAAAATGTCTGTGATGCTTACATTTTAATAAATGCACAACAAACCTGAGCCTGATGACTGGATCTTGAAGGAGGCCCACTCCTCCGATATGGAGACCCTCTTTTCAGTCAGGACACCAGTTGACGTTATGGTACTGCAAACAGCACATCCTGCAGGAAGTAAATAAAAATTGTCATAATTGTATATTTTTTAATATTTCCTGATACCAGTAATAATACTAGAATCTACTGATTCACTAGACTGTAAGCATGTGTCGACAATTACATTCATTATTACCTTTCATTATTACTTGCATACACTTTTGCATTATGACCAACTAAAACGTGAAAATGAAATGATCACACACACACACACACACACACACACACATATATAATATATATATATATTTCTCATGTAATATACTGTACTAAACTTTTGAAAGATATGATTATCAGACTATTTTAAAATTATCAAGTCATAATATGTTAATGTTGGAAATATATCAATTAAACCTTATATACAAATTGGTTCCCATATTTTTTTATATTTACCTAATTTTTTGTTCCTCCATTCCAACCAGGGATGTCTGTTTTTAAATTCCCGAGCCTGACTTTCACTCCACAAGGCTGGCCAATTTGGATCTAAAAATGAAACAAGGAGTTTTAAAACAGAGTAAAAAGCATAGCATTTTGTTGATTATTGGAGTGACAGACTTTGTCACAAACAAATCATTTTTATATTCACATATTTATTTATATGAAATGTTACTGTAAAATTCTGGACAGTAACCGTGTTTCCATCAAGGTTTCTTGATGCGCATTTTGGAGTTTGGCATCAGAAAAGGTCGATAAAAACATGCATTTACTTGCTGCTTGAGCTAGCTTCAGCTAACTTGTACTAGCCGACACTTACCTGGGGAAATGCAGATATCAACCTCATTATGGCTGGTTTCGGCCGTCGAACTGGTAGGTTCTTCTAATGTTGTCTCTGTAGCTTCGGGTTCAGCTGGTTTATAAAAACATTCAAAAAGTGTAGCTTGTTTCCTTTTCATTTTGAGTCTGTCGTCGTTAGCGAAAATGCTCTACCTACACCGTCTGTCCCGTTTTATTGAACTTGTGCCCGCCTGCATCCCGAGCAGCCAATCATAAAGGAGCTTCTTAAGAAACCAATCACAGAGCAGAGAACTATGGTAGTGAGCTCAGCTCAGCCAATGGCTGTGAGCCTCACGTACAATACGAGGAACACGAAACTATGGCAGCCGCGAGAGTCGCTTATGAGCGAACATAATCTATCTTTATGCAACGCGTGTTTGTTACGTATCATTGGGCACATTTAAGTGGTTATACGGAAATCCCCAAGCTTTTCTAGTGGGTATACGGCGTATACCAGCGTATCACGTACTACACCACTGGGTGCATCTCCTTTCCCGCTTAAATTTTGTTGTAACATTCAGGGGATTTCAAATGGAGACTTCGCGATCACAGGCTCACCTTCTCCAACCTTCTCTAAACTCTGCGTCTCTTCTGCTACTGCTAATGATACTGCAAATGCTAATTCTACTGATGCTAATTCTAATGCTGTTAAAGTTAATGCTACAAATGTGTATTCTACTAATGTTAATTTTAGTTGTTAGCCAATACTATGCTAAATTTAACTTGTAATTTGCTACTTTTATCTAGCATTTAGTTTAGCATTTTTTAGATAGCAATTTTCTACATTTAAGTTTACTTCTCTGCTATATACTTTTTAGTGAGCATTTTACTATTTTAACTGTCTCGTCACCTTTACTTTTGGTTTCAATTGCTTTTAGAAAAATTATTTTAGATTTCCGAATGAATGTTTTAACAAAAACAAATATACAGGTAGTCCTCGACTTACGAGCGAGTTCCGTTCCTACGTCCGTTCTTAACTCGAAATTGCCGTAAGTCGAAAAATACGTACAGTACATACTAAAATTTTTTTTTAAATTAAAATAAATAAATAAATGTACAGCACTGTACAGTTACCAAGCACTTAGCCTATCCTAACACAGTTTTTTTAAAGAAGAAAGAGCAAGTTGAATCGTCTCCCTCCTCCCTAGCAGGCTCCATTCACATAAGGAGCTAGCTGGCTAACTACTGTAGCTTGCGGTACGGTGGCCTACCTCTGTCCATCCGTCCATCCAATATTTGTTTACGACGTAAAACCACCGTCAACCTCTGTCCAGAGCGTTTAATCTCCACCTATACTGTCCACTGCTTTGCTGATTGTGCCGTGAAGCTCCGTCCACAGCGGGTCTTTCTGTGTTTTTCCACTGTCAAGCTACTGCGTCTGCCGTCAAAACAGGAAGGAAGTTGGAACTCGGCTTTCAAAAAAAAAATTTTCAAAATAAAAAGTAAAAATAAAACTTGCTCCTTCGTCTTTAAAAACGGTGTTAGGATAGACTAAGTGCTTAGTAACTGTACAGTACTGTACATGTACAGTATTTTTTATTTACTTTTTTAAAAGAGATGCGTGACGTAACCCCGAAACTTCGTAAGTCGAGGACTACCTGTAAATAAAAAGGTGTGTGTTTTTAAAGAAAACAAAATGTTTGGCCTCCATCAGATGCTTTAGACTCGTTGTGAAACTGAAATTGACCTCCCAGAGTTCAGTCCACAGATAATAAGTTTGAAGATCTTGTCCAAGAAGAATGATACTAAAGTCAGAAGATATGTGAGACATCAGACAGAAGAGTCAGAAGTTTGTGGCAAAAACTGTTAAAAGAAATAGAAGAAAATGTTCTTGTCATTCTTGTAGCTAAAACTGTTTATTTACTGAAGATGATGTTTCAGAGTCTTGTCTCATTCATTTAAACAAGAAAATTAAACTTGGTGTGACTCTATAGCTTATAAGGATTAGCACTGCTGTTTGTATGTGTCATCTGAACTCCTCTGTTTTCACTGTTTGCATGCGCTTCTATAAAATCAAGCCCAGTGTCACGAGTGCAGTTAAAACTCTTTGCAGCTTGGCGGCACTTTAGAAGAAAGTTCAATCTTACATGAATCAGATTAAATGTAACAGCAGGGGAATAATTATGTTATGGGACAGACAAAAAGCTCTTCACTATAGGCTAATGTGCTTGTCGTTGCTGCTCACCAGCCTGCAGATGAGAACCAGTAGGCCTAATTGGCTGCACGCTGCCTAATCAGACTTGTTGGATTGTCTTGCTCAACACTTTATTCCCTATTCTTGTATCAGTTTTCAACTAAATGGCTCGATTCAACAAAGATGTAGCAGAAAGAGACAGCATGTGCTGCCGTTAAGGCACTTCGTTTCAGCATTGTTTTTTCACAAACCACCTTTTGTAATTTCCAAAAGCAAAAATAAAAAAATTAAAACTATAAATAAATATAAAACAGAATATTAAAACAAAGTGTATAATTTTAGTTTACTTTGAATTAAGAGACACAAATCACTCAGAAATAGACTTCCTTTTAATTTGTGGTAATTCAGAATTGATCAACAGTAATAACTTTTGTCATTTTATGATAATCTGTTATTAACATGAGTTGTCACTCTTAATATGCTGGTTTAATCTGCAGTACGATGGTGCTTAGAACTATGTCAAAGTTGATGAACGAGTCAGAATAATCTGTTAGTATTTGTTAGAAATGCTTAGGAACAGAGTGAAAAGTCGTAGACATAAGTTTTCCTTCCGTCTCATTTCTCTGAAAACAAATTCATCTGTTCTCAAAACAGATTACTGTATCTGTTTTGTTCACACCTGCAAGTCTTCTGACGTACTATTATTCTCTCCTGTCCTGTCCAACCTTCAGACTTCAACTCATGACCTGCAAAGTCACTCCCGTTCTCTGGTAAACCACCAATGAGCAGCAAGGATTTGACTGGGTCACACCCCCTTCTTAAGTTGACACTTCCTGTCGGCTCATCAGAGTCAAATGGAGTCTGCAGTGAGTAAACTATGAACTTTCTCTTTTGGAAGCTGATAACGTCCGACCATGAGTAAAAAGGGTCTGCGTTTCTCAGCAAGGTTTAACAGCAAGCTCGCTGTGGAACTGATTTTGAGCTTCTAAGCTCAGAATACAATGTGTTCTCATCCAAGAACACTTTTATTCTGAAAAGCCATCCAGGATGTGCCGTTACTACGGTCTAAGTTGACGCACACGTCTGGAGACGGTGAAGAGCGGTAAACAGATTGACCAACTGGACCACGGGAGATTGACCATCTTCACGAGGTAACAAAGTCGTCAGATGCTTTGCCAAGTGTACCGACGTTGTAGCGGAGATCGGCCGGAGAGCTGCCATGCTTCCTGGTTAAAAACACACCACTCCCTCCATCTTTCATCCTTAAAGCTGGGGTGTGTAAGATTGTAATGTAGTCTGTAACTTTTCAAACAATATATTTTTAACATATTTCTTCACTCAGTCACTATCTACTGACAAACTGATGTTAGACAAAGTAATCTCTGAAAAAATCTATTGTCCCCTTGCTTCTCTATCAGCATTTATAAAAACACTGAAAACACAAGAGTGACCAGGACACTGACAGCCAATAAAAACAGAGTTGTTTGTCACGCCCCAACCCACGCCCCCACCTGTCCCAGCCGCAGCTCGTTCTCATTCAAAGGATTGCAAAGCGATGCAGGACTGTTTTGTATGTGACACAAATTTATTAAATATCCCTTCTTCATCACAGAGCTGGACTTTTATTTTGTTTTTTTGCAAAAGTCAAGTGATCGCTTCATCCTTCACTGACAGGAATGAGAAACGCTGACGGACATGAGGAAGTCACGAGCGAATTAATCATGTCCAAACGTTGCTTCGTGAACCTCTGCTGATTTCTGCTGGATTTTCTGTTGTTGTACAACTGCTCCATGGTTTTATAATATTATTAAAAGGTTTTATTATCATATAATCACAGAACTTTGCAGCGCTCCGAGCGGACATGTAGAGGAGGCGGAGCATTCCATTCCAGACAT